>PVIA01009216.1:0-63389 GCA_004024845.1 Tonatia bakeri
GAGAAGAGGGATTTCGGGGGAGAGGGGGAGGGGTTTATAGGATTAAAGTTAAAGGACACATGGATAAAAGATAGGGGGAGGGTGGTAATGTGAGGGAGGTAGGGAGGGGGGGTGGGAGGACTTGAATGGGAGTAAGGGGGTGAAAACTGTAGTTGAACATTCATTTAAATAAAAAAAATCCTTAAAAAAAAGAAATAGTGTTTTAGTCCTTCATTATCTTTTAATTTTATTTTTGTCCATATCTTTAAAATTTTCTCCATATATATGTTACTTTATGCTTTCAATTTATCTTATTATATATGTCCATAAAGTTAATTTTTAAAGTACATTTTATTGATTATGCTATTACAGTTGCCCCATTTTTTCCTCCCCTTTATCCCCCTCCTCCTAGCACCACCCTCCCACCCTCCACCATCCTCTGCCCAATTCATGCCCATGGGTTGTACACATAAATTCTTTGGTTTTTCCATTTCCTATACCAGTCTTAACCTCCCCCTGTCTATTTTGTGCCTATCTATTATGCTTCTTAGTACATGTACATTCCTCCCCCCATTGTCCCCTTCCCCACTAATAACCCTCCATGTGATCTCCACTTCTACGATTCCATTCCTGTTCTAATTGATTGCTTAGTTTTAGTTTTTGTTTTTTAGGTTCAGTTGTTGATAGTTGTGAGTTTGTTGTCATTTTACTGTTTAGTTTTTGGTCTTCTATTTCTTAAGTTAATTTTTAATTTTAACTTCATGCGACTTAACTAAATAAAGATAAAATATGTCTAAATAGGGGTGGCTAAAATACTGTAAAATGTTTACATTCACAATAATTATAAATTCATTAATATTCAATGTTGCACTAAATAATACCCAGTGTGACTATGGAAATAATTAACTTGATAAGTGGATTTTAATGTTTTGCCTGGAATAAATAATGGGCTTAGTAGTGCAAAGAAAACATGAACAGAAAGACACAAGGTGTCTGTAAAAGAACAGACTAGCTAATCAATGGAATCGGATAAATCACTCAGAAATAAGCTTTCGAATGTATGATAATTTAATGTGTGATAAAGGAGGCACTTTTTATTAGCTGGGTAATGTATAATTGGTCAATAAATGATAATGGGATTATTAGAAAGCTACAAGAGAAAAAAGTCCATTTAGATACTCATCACACAATAGACAACAAAATAATTTGAGAAGGAACTAAATGTGAAAACTTGAACTGGGACTTCCGTTCTCACACACGCAGGATTTCGTCACCACAAAGATCTCTCTCTTCCTATCCCATTATATGCATGCCCTTCACACTCACTCTATCATTCATAACCCCTGGAAATCACTAATTTGTTTTCCATTTCTGTAATATTATCATTTCAAGAATGTTATATAAAAGGAAATACAGTTAACCTTTTGAAATTGGCTTTGAGTTCACTTAGCATATTATTTTTGAAATCCACACAAGTGTGTATATCAAGTTTGCTCCTTTTTATTGATGAGTAGTATTCCATTGTATAAATGTACCACAGGTAGTTTAACCATTCACCTATTGATGGGCATTTTAGTTGTTTCAATACTTGGAAACATTGTTTTCTACCTTCCTGTGGGTTACTTGAACATTTCTTGCAACCCCATTTTATCACTAGTGTTTTGGAATACAATACTTTGTATAATAGTTTAGTGTTTTTAAAAACATTATGAGGAATAGAAACATATTTCAGAAGGGAAATACAACATTGATAAAGAACAAAAGAAACTGATGGGCATCTAGGTTTTAGGATTCTTGGGATACAGTCCCAGCAGTGGAATTGCTGGGTCAAAAGGCAGATCCATTTATAGTTTTCTGAGGAAGTTCCATACTGTTTTCCACAGTGGTTGTACCAGTCTGCAGTCCCACCAACAGTGCACTAGGGTCCCCTTTTCTCCACAACCTCTCCAACACTTGTTGTTTGTTGCTTTGCTTATGATGGCCATTCTGACTGGTGTGAAGTGGTACCTCATTGTGGTTTTAATCTGCATCTCTCTGATAGCTAGCGATATTGAGCATCGTTTCATGTGATTTTGGATCTTCTGTATGTCCTTCTTGGAGAAATGTCTGTTCACGTCCTTTGCCCATTTTTTAATTGGGTTGCTTGTCTTCAGTAAATGAATGGATCAAAAAACTATGGTACATTTACACAATGGAATTCTATGCAGCAGAAAGAAAGAAAGAGCTCCTACCCTTTGCAACATCGTGGATGCAACTGGAAAGCATTGTGCTAAGCAAAATAAGCCAGGCAGTGAAAGATAAATACCATATGATCTCACCTTTAACAGGAACCTAAACAACAAAACAAGGAAACAAGCAAAATATAGTCAAAGACACTGTAATAGAGGACAGGCAGAAAGTGACCAGAGGAGAGAGAAGAGGGAGTTTCAGGGGAAAAGGGGAAGGGTTTACAGGAACAAAGTTAAAAGACACATGGATAAAAAGTAGGGGGAGGGTGGTAATGGGAGGGAAGTTGGGAGGGAGGGATGGGTGGGCAGGATTGGGAGTAAAGAGAAGAAAACTGTACTTGAACAATGATTAAAATAAAAAAAAGAACAAAAGAAACAACAGAGTTGTAAATGTTATAAATTTATTCAACATACAAATATTATTTATTTCCAATTTCTGCCCTCTCTTCCAGTGTCTTCTCTCCCATAAGTCTTTGTTCTTGGAAAATTTTTGGAGAATTTCATTTGATGAGGTCCATAAGTTTCCATTTTCAAGCATTTCCAAGTTTAGATTCTAAACAGTAAAAGGAAAGGTAGAAATACTTGGGAAATTCTGTGATCTACTAAAGTAATAATTTCTCGTATTTTAATTGTAAATATTTGAACTTATATATTTTATTTTTAATGATAGAGCTGTTCTCAGTTTTTTAAAAAAAACTGTTTTAAAGTGGAGAACTGAAGGACTCCTAGCAAGTGTTATATTGTCACAGATAAACCCTGTCAACCAGTCCAGAGGAAGGTCTTGTACGTAACATCTTTCATGTTATCCTATATGCAGAATTACAGTGAAAAGTTTCCTGATCTCAACTAGTATAGGTTTAGAAACATTCTAGAAATGTCATAGGTAATAAATGCATTACCACTAGGTATGGAATGCAACAAAATGTTAGATGATTTGTTTTTTATATGTGGCAAATTACTGAACTCACCTTCAAACAAGTTATCCCAGACACCAGAAATTATATTTGACTTGCATATATTTTTCTACTGAGAAATTCTACAATACATTCAAAATTTCTTAATTCATAAATAATAACCCAAGGAGTTGTATCATATGATAAGAATATATTCAAGAAGCTGCCTCATGCAGACAACAGATATTTATTTATTTGCTTTCTGTTGGCATTAGATTTTTTCATTTATCCTTTACTAGCACTGCAGGGAGCACTATACTCTTCAATGGTGAATTCATCTGAAACACAAAAATGATGAAACAGAAAGAGTGAAGACATTCAGTAACAGGTACATGAGCATTGAATTGTAAGCAAAATGTATAATGGAAGCTAAGAAAGAAAGTATAAAAACAGTTTTGGAGCCAATAAAAGTGATGGCCTTCTGTACAAAAGCATTTGGAGAGCTGAATAAGAGAAAATTGGGCTTGGATCAGAATGGAGGGGCAGCTTTCACAGATGGAAAACTGTTTCTGTTTATAGAGCACTGTGCCACCCTTTATCACAGCTGTACCTTCCTCTCTGAACCTTCCCTTAATCTAAGAAGGAGGAAAGTTTTAACACTACTAGCATCTTGAAATGTTGTCAAGTTTCTAGTTCAAAGGTATGAGTAAATGAAAGAACTTCCAGATGTTTCAAAATTTATCAGATTTTGTGAGACTATCCAAGGCCCAAGTCAAAAATAGATCCAATTTTAGATCTTATATCACATAATCAGTACTGAGATGTGGTCTTTCAGTTATTGTTTTTCTTGTCTTCCTGGAATAATTCAGTCCAGAGCAAACAACTCTGTAAAGGGATTTAGAAAGAGCTCACCCCTTATTGCTCCAAGATCAATTTATATAGCTCTAAGACTTGTTTAGGGAGCAAATGAAAGGTTAATACATAAGAACATGATTATCCGATGACCATAAACTCAGTTTTTCTTCCTGTGACAAACTACAGAGCTTAGTTTTCATTAAGATAAGCCTTTGCTAGTTTAGTCCGTTTTTTAAAAATCAAAGTGCAGCATGTGTGAATCCCTAAAAAAGAGATTATTATGAGACTTACCTGTCTCATAATAATCATAGGCTTTTACTGTGGCTGGTTTTAAATTCTCTACTTGAATGTCTTGCTCCACTGAGAAGGAGAAACTCAGGACTTGTTTGGTTAGCTGGAGAAACAGAAAAACTGAATTACAGTTGAAGATTAACTTAGTTACCAATTATTATCATCTCTTCTTTTTTAAAAAAAGATTTTATTTATTTATTTTTAGAGAGGGGGAAGGGAGGGAGGAAGAGAGGGAGAGAAACAATAGTGTAAGGTTGTCTCTTGCACGTCTTCCACTCAAGACATGACCTGCAGCCCATGCATGTGCCCTAATTGGAAATCAAACCGGTGACCCTTTGGTTTGCAGGCCAGCACTCAGTCCACTGAACCACACCAGCTAGAGTATCATCCTCTCTTCTGAAGATATTGTCAAACCCTATGGTTACGCTATCTATTTGTAACAAAAACTGTGGAAAGAATGGGACATCTGGGGACTTGCAAAACACAGCGACAGATAAAAGAAGGGCAAAAGAGGCAATTCTATGGACAGTCAAATGTAGTAAATTGAACCTTGTTGACCAGTCCTGTCTTCATTTCCCTAAGTAATATGTTCTCCTTCACCTGTGTATTTGAAAAACACTATTTGGAATCTGTACCAGTTTGTTGGAACCTCTAGTAGTTTTCCCAGATCCAGCAGAATTACAGAGAAATCTTACCTCTTCAAAGTAAATCAGGACATGGTTGGTGCTCACTTCAGTCCTTTGAATCTGAGACTTTTCTTGGAGCTGTTGATCAGGAGGACAAGACAGAGATACAGGATGAAGAAATTTTAGTCTGAGCAGTTTTCAGGTATTTAAAATCCAGATGGTTGCTCAGGAACATCCAAACTGCTCATTTTGATTTCTTCAGAATATATTATAATATTTCACATATATCACATACACAGGGTGGGCAAAAGTAGGTTTTCCATTGTTGGTATGGCAAATAATATAATAATTAATAAATAATAATACAAGAATAAACTCTGTTGCATGTACTCATAACTGCAAACCTACTTTTGCCCCACTGTGTATGTATATACATATATAATATATAGAAGATAACTTGATACCTCTTTACATACCCCTAGTATCTCAGGGCCTGCTGGAATACTATAAACTATATTTATGAAATATGTCTTATACTTGAAACCATATAACAATGATTCCCACTATTCAAATGATGGAAACATCTTCTAGAGAAGCAAGTTAAAGGGAGTAAACCTCTTGAAAACTGAATGAACAAAAGAACGTTGATAAACATAAATGGCGACATTTAACATGACTCTTCTATCCATAAGGGACTTAGGGTTTACCTTTTTCACTGATGGTTTCACAGGTATGAAGCCAGATACCATCTTTACATCAACGATGACCATGTTGGAGCTGGGTCGTTCCCCAGTATAACTGTGACAAGAGACAAAGGCATTCAAACAAAATTCCTCAGGACTCATCAAGATAGAAATCTTTCCTTCTCCTTTATTTCTAGTGTTCCCTATACCTACCAACCACTCAGCTTCTCCATGTACCTTATTTGCCTCTGCTATGGTTGCTTGGAAAACCCATCTTTATAAAATTGCATTCTGCAGTGATGGCAACATTTTATTCTCAATGTTAAGTCTTTTCAGTAAGAATGAAGAATATTTTCTCATTAATACATATTGCAAGAATTCCATCTACATTATGTATTCCATTGGATAATAGCATTTTCCCACACAGGAAAATCAATTTATCATATTCTACGAAAGTTCTGGTAGTGATTTAGAATTTACCTAATGTTGATGTGAATCTGGAATTTCCTGTGAGCATCTACTCCATCACAATTCCTGGGGAGAGTATCAACATTCAGGGTGAAGGGAACTTTCCCTTCTTTCTTGGGCAGGACATTGTATCTCAGGGAAGTCTGCAACAAATTGAAAAGAATTATTTATTTTTGCACTTAAATAGTCTATCTCTTCTAGGTGATTCACATTTCCCCTTAGCACACATTTCCTTTTCTATTTTGAAATTCAAATTTAATTCTTGAGACTTTCCCCCACATTTGTAACATCCCCTAAACCCTGGCAGTCTCACCTGGAGGTACACACATCCTGACCCTGACACTGTCGTGCTGTACTCCCCTGGAATCTCTGGCAATGCCACCTCCTGCAGCAATAGGCGATTCGTTTCGTCTACTTGAAGTTCTTCTGAGAAGGTCTCTGAAGACTTGACGGTAACTGTAGCTGCTTTCTCCCTTTTAGTGAAAGTTGCTGCTCCATATTTGGAGAGGGCTTGAAGAGCTACCACTGTATCCTGAAAAAGATGGGTGTAGAAATCACTGGAGAAGAAGGTTACAACATTATACTAGAAGTAAATCATACCAATATTACTCTTTCTCATAGTTATTCACTTATAAACACAGTTCACTAACTGAATTTCAATTCAGCTCAGTCATGGTATTAATCATGAGTTATTCTAGGTAATTTGGGGAAAAATGAAGAAGAGTCCTCATTCAATAACTTACAATATACATATAGAAATAAGACTCAAATATTTGACACAAAGCAGAGGTTATTTCAAAAAATTATAACTATATAATAATATTTGTTGTAAAAATTCAGAGAAGGCTGAAGAAATTGGGGCTACCATAGTAAATCTATGAAGAAGGTGAGAAATATGATTATATAAAATAATAAGAAAAGTTTATATAGACAGAAGAGAGGCATCAAGTGTGGGAAGTGTTCTAAGTGAAGACACAGAAAAGCGAGTAAGCCAATTCCAGAAAAAGTGAAGGGAAAGAAATACTCATGTTCACTGAGGAAAAGAAATATTTTGGGTAAAGCATTACAGAATTTAGTCTTTGGATAAAAATATTTATATTGTCAACTGAAGAAAGAAATCAAGGAAGACACAAACAAATGGAAACATATACCGTGTTCGTGGACTGGAAGAATAACCTAATCAAAATGTCCATACAACCCAAAGCAATTTACAGATTCAATGCAATACCTATTAAAATACCAATGACATATTTCACAAGTATAGAACAAACACTTCAAAAATTTATATGGAAGCCCTGGCTGGTGTAGCTCAGTGGATTGAGCGCGGGCTGCGAACCAGGCATCGCAGGTTCGATTCCCAGTCAGGGCACATGCCTAGGTTGCAGGCCATGTGGCCCAGCAACCGCACATTGATGTTTCTCTCTCTCTCTCTCCCTCCCTTCCCTCTCTAAAAATATAAATAAATAAAATCTTAAAAAAAAAATTTATATGGAACCATAAACCACCCTGAATAGCTGCTGCAATTTTGAGAAAGAAGACCAAAGTAGGAGGGATCACAATACCTGATACTAAACTGTATTACAAGGCCACTGTAATCAAAACAGCCTGGTACTGACATAAAAACAGACAGACCAATGGAACAGAACCCAGAGCCAAGAAATAAAACCATATCTCTACAGTCAATTAATTTTTGACAAAGGGGGCAGCAGCATAAAATGGAGTAAAAATAGCCTCTTCAACAAATGGCATTGGGAGATCTAGACAGCTACATGCAAAAAAATGAAACTTGACCACCAACTTACACCATACACAAAAATAAATTCAAGGTGGATAAAAGACTTAAATATAAGTTGTGACACCATAAAAGTCCTAGAGGAAAACATTGGCAGGAAAATCTCAGACATTCCACGCAGCAACATCTTCACTGATACGTCCCCTAAAGCAAGGGACATGAAGGAAAGAATAAACTAATGGGACTTCATTAAATTAAGAAGCTTCTGCAAGGCTGAAGAAAACAGTATTAAAATAAAAAGAGAACCAACTGTATGGGAAAACATATTTGCCAATGATACCACAGAAAGGGTTTAATCTCAAAAATATATAAAGAACTCACATGACTCCACTCTAAGAAGACAAGCAACTCAATTAAAAAATGGGCAAAGGACTTGAACAGACACTTCTCCAAGGAGGAAATACAGAGTATCCAGAGACATATGAGAAGATGCTCAGTATCGCTAGCTATCAGAGAGATGCAAATTAAAACCACAATGAGATACCACTTCACACCAGTCAGAATGGCTATCATAAACAAAGTTTATGATGGAGAGGTTGTGGAGAAAAGGGAACCCTAGTGCACTGTTGGTGGGATTGCAGACTAGTGCAACCACTATGGAAGACAGTATGGAATTTTCTCAGAAAACTAAAAATGGGTCTGCCTTTTGACCCAGCAATTCCACTGCTCAGATTATATTGTAAGAACTCTGAAACACCAATCCAAAAGAGCCTATGCACACCAATGTTCATAGCAGCACAATTTACAATAGCCAAGTGCTGGAAGTAACCTAGGTACCCATCAGTAAATGAATGGATCAAAAAGTTATGGTACATTTACACAATGGAATTCTATGCAGCAGAAAGAAAGGAGCTCCTACCCTTTGTGACAGTATGGATGGAACTAGAAAGCATTATGCTAAACGAAATAAGCCAGGCGGTGAAAGACAAATGCCATATGATCTCATGTTTAACAGGAACCTAATCAATAAAAACAAACAAACAAGCAAAATATAACCGAAGATACTGAAATAGAAAACAGGCTGACAGTGACCAGAGGGGAGAGGATAGGGAATTTCAGGGGAAAAGGGGAAGAGCTTGTAGGAACAAGTATAAAGGACACATGGACAATAATGGGGGGTGGGGTAGAAACAGGAGGGAGGTTGAGAGGGCTGGAAGGGTGGGCTGGGGTGGGAGAAAAGGCAGGAAACTGCACTTGAATAACAATTAAAATAAAGAAATATTTATGTTATCAGGAAAGTAATCTTATAAAAACATTGCTTTAGGAAGATTGGTCTATTTTACAATTGAGGGTCCAACTAAAGAGAAAACATAGGGGACTGTATAGAGGACAGAGCAGTAATCCCTATACATAATAATGAGGCCTGAACCTTTGTGGTAACGGAGAAATGAAGAAAGTATGAATCAGAAACACTATACAATTTTTCAACTCAGAATATGGTTGTATCTATATAGGTATCTTTTCTTCCTAGAGAGATCTGGACAGCTACATGCAGGTCTCTCTCCACAGACCTGGGTGGAAGAGAAGCCTCCATTGGGGTTTTGCTGCTTGGTTATCCATTTCACAATACGTGAGGCCACAGACAGGTCTTCTGAAGATGGGGCAGGCTGGGAGGTAAGATAGGCAAGGAGCAAGTAAGATGTCATCTCCACTTCAGCAGAAGGAGCCCGAGGTCGATAAAAGAATGTCTTAGCTTCTTGTAGTTTCCCAGGACGTTGCAAGTGGATTGAGTCCTCTTTGAAATGGAAAAACAAACAAAAAAAAAACAAAAACAAAAACCCACCCAATCTTAAGCTTAGAGAATGGTTTCAAAATCTAATTAGTGAGACCATTATAGAGCTCACCTAGTGTATTGAAATAAAGTAAAATTTTAAAGTAATCACTGATCTATCAAATCTTTGCCAAGAAAATAAATTAAGTTCCCAGCAAATCCCATTGTACCTATCTGTTCATTACATACTTATATGATATTAGAATTTGGGCTGTATAGAATCAATAATGTAAAATGATTCATGTTACCTAGAGAATTTATTTTTGATCAATGATAATTATTCTTGTTATATATAATGTAATATAATATGAATATAACATCACATATATGATAAATCATATACTATACTATACTAAATATACTAAAATGTAATATGATATGATATGATATGATATAAATAGTATGATATGGAATAATAAGTGTGAGTTCAATAGGTCCTCTCCCTCCTTCTGATCACTGGTGATTTTTGGAAGTAAGTTTTTCCGGAGCGGCTCGAACCTTCTTTTATAGCCTCTTTGTCCAGTGACTGAAGCAGCTCACTTCTCTTGGCCTGGTTTCCCGCCAGGGCAAAGGCATAGGCCAATAATGCCTTGGTATAGACAAGACTTCCTTGGGCTTCTGAAGTGGATGCCCATGCACTTTCCAGGCAGAATAGAGCATTGCGGACAGTTGGGTGCTATGAAGAAGATGAAAGGACATCTTAAGATAGCAGAACTAGGATAATGAACTGTTCCCAGGCTAACCCCTGATTAAAAGCCAGAATGTGCCTGTGCAACCTCACAGTTTGGACCAGAGAATAATTTCCTCTGCAGCATCCAAAAGGACATAGTCCTTTATGTTCCAGTGCAACATACCAAAATTAAATAACGCAAAAGCACAACTCATTTTCCTCAGAGATTCAGAGATTTATGATTTTTCCTCCTTAACATTTGTGAGAAGCAGGTATAGGGTATGTGTTAGTACATACAATGACAGGCAGTGGCATCTCCAGCAGAGCAATGGTGATGTAGGCAGAGAGTGTCACCTCGTCATCTACTCCACCCTGTAAGGGTCAGAGGCAGAGACACTAAAGCACTCCAATATTCATTAGCCAGAGTCAGCTAACTCTATATTTCACTAGAAAGTCTTCACTAGAAAGTATCCTTATTCGAGTAATATTATTGATTTTTCACCTTCTTCTCCCTCCCTAAAATTCTCAAGTCTGCCCTGAATCCCTTTCCCTAACTTTTACTAATATACTGGGGTTTTTTGCACACTATTCTTACTCAATAAAAAAACTGCTAATTAATTGTTAGATTTCAGAAGCTTTAGAGCCTACCATACTCCCTCAAAGCTATGTCTCCAAGACTTGAGGAATGAATAGGAGCATCATTGCTCTGACATGTCACTATTGTTAGGACTGAAACAATGTTAAAGGCATCACCTTAATAGCATTGTTTAGCAGTGATCCAGAGTGTTGGAAACAGCCATTTTCCTTTTGCTTCCTTGAGAGCCAGGTGAGGGCATCCATGATGTGTGACTCCTCCACAAAGATGTATGACTGAGCTTGAGAAAAGGACTTAAGCACAAATGCAGTGAGCCTGTCCAGCAAAGAAGATGAGACATCAGGACAAGCTCACTCTGTGCACTGCCTCCAGACACTGAGTTTCATAAGTCAGTGAAGGAAATCAATGGGGCAATTTGGGGGCAAAATGATACTAGTACGCTGAATACTCTGTCCCCAAAACTCCGAGTCTCTCTTTGTAAATCTCTCAATTTTATTGGTTTCTCCAGAGTTGATGCTTTTCACTTCTTTTCATGAAGTATTTGTTGGAGCCTACAAGCCTTCTCACCACCAAAACTCCCATTTTCTGAATGATTTTTCTACATTACAATCTTCTTTTGTCTTCTCCAGGCTCCCCTTTCTTACTATAGAATGTAGAAGTTTCTTCCTTGATCATTTCTCATTATGACACTTTCTGCCTTACATTGCCATTGTGGGGGATCCTTGTTTCACTGCTATGCACTGTGCTATCAGATCAGGTAAGCTTTCACAGATGAATGGTGAGATCACCCAGTGTGATGACACACATATGGGTTTTTAAAGGATACAGATTTCCATAAAAGAACTCCAAGTATCAGAGCATAGCTATTTCCATAATTCTGAAATATTATGGATATACAAAGAGCACATGGAAATAATTATCTTACCAAGTATTTCCCTGACTTGTACCGCCACGATCCCCAAAGGTGCTGTATGAACCATCATTGTGTTTATAATTCAACTGTCTTTGATACCCTGAAGAAGAAGTTTTCATAGATTTGTGAAACAGCAGAAACTTTGGGGAATTACTGTTTTTTTCCTCAATACTTGTTGAGAAGTCATAGGGACACTGTTGTTTTCATCAAGATATCTCCAAGACTTGATGATGCTATTGAATTTTCTGATTGCATGGTGGGACATTTTATTAGATATTACAGCAATGATAATGATCAAATCTTAACCAAAGGGATACAGATTTGTGTTCCCTAAAGGAGATATTTTGGGACTCAATTAACATTTCTCATGTTGCGGTAATCTCTTACCACTAATGAGGTGGCTAATGGCTTTGGATTTGATCTTCTCTGTCAGCTGTCGTGTCTCGTTCAGATAGTTCAAAGCATAGATGTTAGGGACAAAGAGGACCATATTCTGCTCCCCACAACCATAAGGCATCTGGAGAAGATTCTGAAGATTTTGCATTGCAGAGCCTAGTATATCACCTGGGGAATGAAATGTGTAGAAAAATCAGAACTTGGAGTTTTTGTTGGTATGGGAAGATAGATACTAGCTAAGTGAGAGGTCAACTCACTTAATGGAGGGGAGGACACAAAAGCATAGGATGTGAAGAAACACAAGAAGTAAAAAGAAAAGAGAGGAGTAGGAAAAGTAAAGTAGATGGTTGAAGGGTGGAATAAAACAAAGAAAATTGAATGACAGGATACATTTTTCCTGATGATAGATATGTCTGGTATAAACCAACTATGTTCAAATATATTAAGAAGCACCACCACATACTTAATCCTTTGAATATAAGGACACAGAGAGGTGACCCTTCATACTTTTTAAAATATATCAAGATATATATCACAACATCTATTCAACCCCCTTTCTGATGAATACACAATGTAATACTTAGTTTAGCGCTCTTTTTCTCACTCCAGTGACTAGAGTCTGTGATCTCATTAACCACGATGGTGAGGCCCTGTGCAGTAGAATTATGGAGATAGGCAGCTGCTTCCTTGGCCTGGGAGACTCACCCAAAACTGAATACGTGGCCCTGGCAGATCCTTCAACCACATTTGAAGGAACTTTTAGTGACAACTTTTCAGGTACTCCAGTTTCTAATGAAAAAAGACATATATAAGGGAGTTAAACATGAGAGATATGTTCTATTTTTTGTTTGCATATTTTCCCTCTATATGATCAAGATCCAAACTCTCATTTCTCGTTTCTTATATAATTTCTTTGATGCAATCCAATTTCTCCTAAAGCCATGATTCTTCTCACAGTGTAGTTCATATTACGTATATATATTTGTGCTAAATTTCTATAGATTTCTGATGCATATATCATATGGTATACTTATTCCCTTTTCTTCATTGTTTACATAGCTTATAATACTGTTAGTTTTTAGAAAAATTACATTTATTCCATAAGTATGTATGAAGTGTATACCAAGTATAGGTTCTGTTTAAGTGTAATGATATAGCAATTTTCAAAATAAATCTCCTGACTTCCTGGAATTTTTATGTTAATGGGAGTAATAAGATAACAAATCAATATTTAATGTGATAGATGTTAAGTTTTATAGAGAATATTAGAGTGTTTATATGGGTAAGCTAATAAGAAAAGTAAAATCAGGAAGTGCATGGTATAGGGAGGGGACTGCCTACTAAAAAGCTCATTGATTAAAAAAAATCATAGGTGACTGGAGACTTAAAGTAAGTCACGGAGTAAGATTTGTAGATATCTGGGGAAAAGAATTCCAGGAAAAAGAAATAAAAAGTGAAAAGACTCCAGAGAATAGAGTATGCTGGATATGCTCCAAAAGCAGATTAGACCTAGAGTTTTTCTTATAATTTGTGTTTAAATTAAAAAAAATCTGAGTACATTTAAATAATTAATTGAATAATAGTGTTAATGTCACACAGATATTTCAGTATTTTGAAAATTGTTTAGAGAGAAGTATGGGAGACACACTTTTGTATTGGCAGAAATCCTGTCCCACACATGCCAGCTTTTGTCTTTAATATTAGCCAAGATCTTTTGGACCTTTTAACTTCTCTATGTGTTCATCAGGAAAAAGTTGTTTTTCATCAAATGTCCTTAGATTTGTACATGGGAAAGTATACAATTTCCCTCCCCAAAGGACACCATTCCCCCAAGGGCATTCTATAACCACATACTTTGGCAAGTGGTGAAACATGAGAATTTTGTCTATTTTTGACACTTACCTGTTGCACAGAGGAGTGAGTTGAAAGTTTCTTCTTTTTCTATTCCCTCAGGCTTTATATGAAAAGAAAAAATAAAAAAGATTAAGTGACACTGCATGTATAAGAAAAAAAATCAGTCACTCTTTAGGAGAGGAGAAAATGTAGTATAAAATTGAGTTGTTGATATATCTGTATGGGAATTAAATGTCACTGTCACATACATATTAGATAGTATGCTATTATATAATAAACATCTGAGAAAGTATACTTGCATACCTCAACTAATAAGGGCTTGACTACAGTGTCCTTGTGTCCAAGCGCTGGGACTTGAGGTAACTCATTGCCGCACAATTCTGCAGACTGCAGGGCTTCCGCAGTTGCTGTGAAATTCACCTTTCCTGAGGAGTTACAAAGTGACTCTGTAGTGAATGTTTTTGTCTTCTTCAATTTCCTCAATATATACATAATGTTTTTCTTTCAATTGATCATTATTAATGAAAAAAGACATATATTTGAGTCAGAGAGGAAAGCAAATTATTACCACTCACCCAGTGACTTGAGGGTCACAGCCCAGGACACAGTTTTCTGCCCATCTCCACAGACACATTGAGATTCTTCATTCTTCTTTACTGGGACAGCCAAGAAGGCAGGAGAGTCCTCCAGCTCTATGCTGACCTGTCCCCCATACCCACCCATAAGTTTGAGCACAAGCAGAAGGTCAGTAATAGGGGACTGAAGCCTAAAGGGACAATGCATACTAATTGAGAGGCTTTGAGGAATTGCTCAAACAGGGGAAATCCTTTCAAATGCTTTGTCATTTAGATGTTTACAATAAAGGAGTTAAAAACTGACAGGAATTAGGATAAATGTCCAGGATTTAAGCTTGTACCAACACAAGGAAAATATTTTTTTTATTAGAGTGAAAAATGAAGTAATCAAGTGGAAATAATATCCGAAATTAGGAATACACAGATAATATAGAGTCCCAAATGAATATAACCTTACCACCCTGGACCTGTCAGGTAGTTTGCTCCTAGTTCCATTCCAAAATTAAGTTCCATCACATTCAATTATGATTTACCGACATTACCTAGGAGACCTAGGTAACGAATGGTAATTGTGTTCCTTCCTTCTACTTTTGCTCATCTCCAGAGAAGTGCACTTACCCGGATGCAGTAGGACAAGTAGTTGAACACAGTGGCTTTAAGGGTAAAGGCTTCTCCTCTCACCACAGAGTAGGGGAGAGTGAGTTCTAGGAAGAAGGGCTGGAAAACTTGAAGCGAGATGATGGGGGAGAGGCCAAGCCCTGTTTCTCCAGACAAGCACAGTGCACTGGCCTTCCACTTTGTGATGGTGTCAGGGACCATTACTGCCAGCTCACTGTTACCTGATGAACTAAATGAAAATAAAAAAAGGAGGACAGTGAATGAATCCCCGCCCCCACCTTTTTTTGACATGTACCATGGCTGATCCTAAAGCATGATAACTTAGAAACCTATTGTCGTAAATACTAAACTTGATATAAATTGTGTCACTATTATTGAAGTCTCTGAAAGTTTTTCTTTTCTTTTTAGAGGTGAGACTAGCTTCCTGCTTTCCATTATTTTAGGTACCTCAAGACCAAATTAGAAAAAAAGTTGCATTGTTTAGCTATGAGATCAATGAACTATTAACCTAAATATTTACCAGAAAGGAACAAAGTAGAACTAAAGGGATCGGGAACAAATGATAACACTGGAATCCCAGAGGAGAATGCAGATCTTCTCTTAAACTAAATTCCAGGCAATGCACAACTTACTCCAGTGGCACCAAATCCCAGATCCAGGTCTCTGGGAAATACTTCCGGACTGTCTTTTGCACTCCCTCCGCTGGAAGGGCTCCTCTCACCATCATAGGATAAGCTGAATCATCATATCTTGCAGGTATGCCTGGAGGCGCTATGAAAAGACAACATCCAGGGCCCAATGTAAACCTCATTCTATCATTAGTTTTTTATAGTTGCCTGATAATCGAGTAGAATAAAGGCAGCTACTCAGTGAATATTTATTACTGGAACAATTTAACCTACAAACTTGTCACTTATACAGGAAGGCTTATCCTATTACTTCCTCAGTCTAGAGGTGAATGTATTTTTCTCTAGATATGAAAACAAATATGTATTTCCTTGAGCTGATTACTCAACTGGCGGAAGGAAGAGTAACGAGTAATTCAATACACCAAATATTGCTTTTACACTGAACTGATGATCACATGTTTTCCATTTGTGATAAGACTCAAACTAGAAGGATCGATAGTGGCTACTGCAAGAGTATTTTAGGGATGATTTTAAGAAAAAGTAGCAGTGAATGAGATATGAAGACATAAAGGTAAAGTATACTGCAATATGTTATAGACAACAAAGACTTAATAAAGAACAGAAAATGAACTTTAGCCAGAAAAAGATTTTTTCAAAGCAGACATTAAAATGATCATTGAAGGAGGGGAAACAGGAGGATGGAGGAGGTATTTCAAGGCAGTGGCTATCCCAGTATGCACACAGAAATTGAAGGGGATGGTCCAAAAAACTTACCCCTTGGAGTAGAAATTTCTGTTTGGGGGTTATGTTTAACATAGTTAAGTAAATAGTAGGTGTAATTACATAATAAAATACCATGAAGATTAGGACAAATAGATTTGTTGAAGCAGACATTAGCTTGATTAAAAAGTGTTATTCTATAGATCAGAAGTTGTGTAAAGATAATATGTATATTATATATAAATGTAAAATATATGTTATATATAAAATAAAGTTGGACATGGTCTTTTAAAGCCTTAAGTATAATAATTCTACAAATCCTGGAAGTAGGAACTATGTATGAGAAATGAATGACATGATAAAAGCAGTGTTCAAGGATTATATGTCTTTCACAGTAGATGGAACAGACTGAGGTGGAGAAAGACCGGAGGCAAAGAAAGTAAATTAATGTGGTTTATAAGTAATAATTTGGTTACAAAATAATAAGGTACAGGAGTAAGGTGGTATAACTGAGAATTAAAGAATGAATAAGTAATAAATACCAAATGCAAAATTTGTATAGAATATTGCTGAATATTTGGGGTAAGAATGTAACAATGGTACTCTGATTTTAGGTTTGCTGGATCATTTCATCAACGTGTTTTCTGTTGGGATTGAAACAAATATATACACTTGCTTTTAAAAGATATATGAAAATAAAGTAATAGTTCTTTTAACTTTCCTAACAAAGAACACACTATTACATGGAATCATAATTGTATTTTTTTAAATTTCATGCTCACATACATTATGCCAGATAGGGATATGATACAAACATGTCCCTTTGCTCTTAGCATGGTGTTGTTTCTCACTGCACAGAAGTTTCTTTCTGTTGAGAAAATGTTCTTATTCCTTCTGTTTTCAACCTTATTAATAGAACTTTATTCATTGTCTTCCCAGGTGAATACTTTCTACTTTATTAAAATAGAGGTTTATTTTTATTAAAAAATTCTTTATACCTACTAATGCTACTTTATAATACAATTATGAGATAGCATTAGTAGACATCCAAACATGCAGAGAGAAACTCCTCTGGACTTGACAGTAGAAAAGAATTCTCAGATTAGAATCTCTGCCACTTTTCTTAATTTCTAGGTACACTTGAAACACACCAAGAGACTACTGGTATGTCTGCCAAAAAATGAATTATTCTATTTTGTTCAATATATCAAAATCACTTTAATTTTTTCATAAAAGAACATGACAGGAACAATTAATATCCATATGGTCCTTCACTTTTATTAGCCTCCCTTGCCATTAGGGTGGGTGTGATATATATCACTTCCACAGCTGGTCACAAAAGTGATATGCAAACCTGCTCCTTTTCCCCATGGTAGTAACCTTGAAAGACACATTGGAGATGATGGAGTCACAAGATAAAATCAGAATGAAAATCTTTGACTCATCATTGGTAAGGAGCTACTCTGGAGAGCTACTAGACTCACAAGCAGTTTTCATGTAAAAAAATAACTTATATGCTTAGTCACTGAGATGTGGGTATTTTTTTTTTGTTACTGCAGTATAACCTAGCTTATCCTGATGAATTTAGGTATTGAATCCATTGTGGGTAAGAAGAATTTGAAGTAGCAAAGCTATCAAAGGCCAGGTCAAAAATCAATAAATTTTGAGGAGAGAGAGGCAATAATTGCTTTAAAAATCCTGTTTGTTAGTGGAAAAATGTCATTTGAAGAAAAGTTACCAAGAAGTTGCTGCAGTCATAACATTCTATACTTAGAAAAATAGGGTTGGGGAATGGAAACAGAAGATGGTGGCAGAGTAGTGGGCAGTTCTGCTGATCTGCTCACAGACACAGACCAGATTTGAAGTCAGAACACAGAGTGCAGAGTGAGTGGAAGCATCTGTAAGTGAGTGCTTACACAGGCAAGAGTATAGGGAGTGTGCAGAACTATGTGGGAAATGGCCTGCCTGTGGGGCACTCAGGGGCCAATGGCCTGTGTTTTGTAAGGGGACCACCACCACTGCTCAGCCCAGCACTGCTGGCTGCACAGAATTGGGGCAGCTGTAGATTGGCTCAGGACCCATGAGTTACTGGGGTGGTGAGACAAGGCACTGCAGTGGGGGGTCATACAGAAATTATTTTAAAAGGGGAGCTGAGGCAAGTTCTGAGGATCAGGAGGGACCCAGGTTCATGTGCATGGGTGGGGTGCAATGGCTTTGCTAACCAAAACTCAGAAGCAGAGAATACACTGAAGCAATGAAAGAATGGGAGGACTCAACCCAGCAAGGCTCATGAGTAGAGGGCAGCTCAAAGTGGAGAATTCAGGATGAACCTCCTTTGAGAGAGCAGCAAGCTTGGGTCTTCCCAGATAAAGTGTTTCCCAGAAAAGGTCAAGTTAAAGGAATTCATCATCACCAAGCCCTTATTAGATGAATTGTTAAAGAGACTTATCTAAGAAAAATAAGAAGGTCAAAATTATGAACAGTAAAATGAGAACAAACAGACAACTATCAACAACTGAACCTAGAAAAACAAAAACAAAAACAAACTAAGAAAACAACTAGAACAGGAACAGAATCACAGAAATGGAGATCTGTGGGGTCTGTTGAGATCTTGGAGGGTTATCAGCGGGGAGGGAATGATGGGAGAATGGGAAAAAAGGTACATGGAATAAGAAGCATAAATGGTAGGTAAAAAATAGACAGGAGGAGGTTAAGAATAGAATAGGAAATGGAGAAGCCAAACAACTTACATGTATGACCCATGGACATGAACTAAGGGAGGGGAATGCTGGTAGGAGAGGGGATGCAGGGTGAAAGGTGATAAAGGGGAGGAAAAAATGAGACCACTGTAACAGCATAATTGATAAAGTTATTAAAAAGAGCATATCATAAATAAAATGGCAACATTCAAAGACAAAGAGAGAATCCTAATGCAAAGAGGGAGAAATAAGAAGTAACATACAAGGGAGCCCTGACTAGGTTAACAGCTGATTTCTCAACAGAAATCCTATAAAGCAGAAGGTAATGACAAGAAATATACCAAGTAATGAAAAGAAAAAGACTTGCAACTAAGACTACTCTACCCAGCAAGGCTTTCAATTAAAATGGAAGGTGAAATAAGGAGTTTCCAAGACAAAAGAAGGCTAAAAAATTACACCTTCACCAAAACAGCACTGCAAGAGATGCTAAAGGGACTGCTTTAAAGAGATGAAGCAAAAGAATGAGAGAGAATGGAACATGGGTACAAAGGGGAAATATGGCAATGAATGAGTATCTATCAATAATAACCTTAAATGTAAATGGATTAAATGCTCCAATCAAAAGACATAGGATAGCTGATTGATTAAGGAAATGTGACCTGCACATATGCTGTCTACAAAAGACCTACTTCAGAGCAAAAAACCTATACAGATGGAAAATGAAGGGCTGTCAAAAATATTCCAAAAAAATGGTAAGGAAAAAAAAAGCTGGGGGGAAAAAAAGCTGGGGTGGCAATACTCATATCAGCAAAATAGATGGCAAAAGAAAGGCCATAAAAAAAGATAAAGGACACATCATAAAGATAGAATCCATCAAAAACATATAAACATCGTAAACATATCTGTACCTAACATAAGGGCACCAAAATATATAAGGAAATTTTTGAATGACTTCAAGAAAAATATAGACAGAAAAATATAGACAATGGATAGATCTCCCAAACAAAATATCAACAAGGATATTGTGGAACTGAATTACACATTAGATCAAATGAACCTAACTGATATATATATATAGAGCCTTTCATTCCAAAGAAGCAAAACATACATTCTTTTCAAATGCACATGGAACATTGTTGAAGATAGACCACATGATAGGACACAAAAGAAGCCTCAACAAATTCAAAGAACTTGGAATTACATCTAGCATTTTCTCAGATCACAGTGGCTTGAAACTAGAAATTAACCACAAGTTAAAAATTCAAAAACAGTTCAATTCATGGAGACTGAATAACATATTATTAAACAATGAATGGGCAAACAATGAGATTAAAGAGGAAATTAAAAAGTTTCTAGAAACAAATGAAGATGAACATAGAAAAGCCCAAAACCTATGGGCACAGTGAAGGAAGTCCTGAGAAAGAAGTTCATAGCAATACAAGCCTACTTAAAAAAAGTAGAAAAATTTCAAATAAACAACCAAACTTTACATCTGCAAGAACTGGAGTAACAACAACAAACAAAGCCCAGAGCCCCGAGCCAGTAGAAAGAAGGAAATAATCAAGATCAGAGCATAATTAAATGACATAGAGACTAAAAGAACAATTTACAGAATCAACAAATCCAGGAGCTGGTTGAAAATATAAACAAAATTGACAAGCCTTTAACCAGGCTCTTCAAGAAAAAAAGAGAGAGGACCAAAATAAATAAAATCAGAAAAGAAAGAGGAGAAATTACAACTGATGCCACAGAAATACAAAGAATTATAAGAAATTACCACAAATAACTATATGCTAAGAAATTCAACAACCTGGACAAAATGAACAAAAATCTGGAAACATATAATCCTCCAAAACAGAATCAAGAAGAAGCAGAAAGCTTGAATAGATTGATACAGCTGGTGAAATTGAAGCAGTAATCAAAACACTCCTGGCATACAAAAGCCCTGGACCACATGGTTTCACACGAGAATTTTACAAAACCTTTAGGGAAGAGCTAACACCTATCTTTCTCAAACTATTCCAATAATATCTAAGAAGAAGAAAGACTCTTCTGATGAGGCTAGCATCAGTTCAATTCCCAAAACAGGTAAAAACACAACAAAGAAAGTAAATTACAGGCCAATATCGCTGACAAACATATATGCTAAAACCCTCAACAAAATATTGGCAAACTTCACCCAGCAATACATTAAAAAGATATACACCATGATCAAGTGAGATTCATCCCAGGGATGCAAGGATGGTATAATATTTGAAAATAAATAAATGTAATAAATTACATAAACAAAATGACAGACAAAAATTACATAATCTTATGAATAAATTCTAAAAAAAGCATTTGATAAAGTATAGCACCCATTTATGATAAATACACTCAGCAAAGTGGGAATAAAGGGAGCATACCTCAATATAATAAAGGACATATATAAGAAAGCTACATCCAATATCATACTCAATGGGTAAAAATTATAAGATTTCCCCCTGAGATCAGGCACAAGACAAGGGTATCCACTTTCACCACTTCTATTCAATATAGTACTAGAAGTTTTAGCCACAGTGATCAGACAAGAAAAAGAAATAAAAGGCATCCAAATTAGAAGGGAGGAAACGAAACTGTTACTATTTGCAGATGACATGATAGTGTACATAGCAAACCCTATAGACTCTACCAAAAAGTACTCAACCTAATAAGTGAATTTGGCAAAACAGAGGGATACAAAGTCAATATTCAGAAATTGAAGGCATTTTTGTACACATGAAAATGAAATATCAGAAACAGAAATTAGGAAAAAAATCCATTTACTATGGCAACAAGAAAAATAAAGTACCTAGGAAAAATCTTAACCAAGGATGCAAAAGACCTGCACTCAGAAAACTACAGAATGCTAAAGAAAAAAAATTAAAGAAGACACAAGTAAATGGAAGCATACACAATGTTCATGAATTGGAAGAATTAATATCATTGAAATGTCCATAAAACCCAAAGCAATCTATAGATTCAACATAATCCTTATTAAAGTACCAATGACATATTTCATGAATATAGAACAAATATTTCAAAAATTTATGTGGAGCCATAAATGACTCTGAATAACCACAGCAATTTTGAGAAAGAAGAACAAAGTAGTAGGAATCACAATACCTGATATCAAACTATATTAAAAGTCCACTGTAATCAAAACAGTGTAGTACTGGCATAAGGACAGACACATAGGTCAATGGAACAGAATAGAGAGCCCAGAAATAAACCCATGTCAATATAGTCAATTAACATTTGACAAAAGGGGAAGAAATGTAAAATAGAGTAAAAATAGCCTCTTCAATAAATGGTGTTGGGAGATTGGGCCAGGTACTTGTAAAAAAAATGAAACTAGACCACCAACTCACACTATACACTGAAATAAACTCAAGATGGATAAAAGACTTAAATAAATCATGATATGATAAGTTCTAGAGGAAAACATAGGCAGGAAAATCTCAGATATCCCATGCAGTAATGTTTTTACCAGTATGTCCCCTAGAGCAAGGGATATAAGGAAAGAATAAACAAATGAGACTACATCAAATGAAAAAGCTTCTGCAGGCCTACAGAAAACATCAACAAAATGAAAGAGGAACCAACGGTATGGGAAAACAGATTGGCCAGTGATACCTCAGACAAGGGTTTGATGTCCAAAATATACAAAGGACTAAGGACTCCACCCCAAGAGGACAAACAATCCAATTAAAAAATGGGCAAAGGACCTGAACAGGCACTTCTTCAAGGAGGACATACAGAGGGCCCAGATACATATGAAAGGATGCTCAGCAGCAGTAGCCATCAGAGAGATGCAAATTAAAACCACAATGAGATACTACTTCACACCAGTCAGAATGGTCATCATTCACAAATCAACAAGCAACAGTTGCTGGTGAGGTTGTGGAGAAAAGCATACCTTAGTACACTGTTGGTGAGAATGCAGATTGGTGCAGCCACTGTGGAAAACAGTATGGAATTTTCTCAAAAAACTAAAAATGCAGCTGCCTTTAGATCCAGTGATCCCACTGGTGGGATTATATCCTAAGAATCCTGAAACACCAATTCAAAAGAACCTATGCACCCTGATGTTCATAGCAGTGTTATTTACAATAGCCAAGTGCTGGAAGCAGCCTAGGTGCCCATCAGTAAATGAGTGGATCAAAAAACAGTGGCACATTTACACAATGGTGTACTACACAGTAGAATAAAAGAAGGAATTTCTTCCTTTCGTGACAGCATGGATGGGACTGGAGAGCATTATGTTAAGTGAAATAAGCCATGTGGTGAAAGACAATGATCTCACATATAAGTGGAACCTAATCAACAAAACAAACAACAGCATAACAGAACCAGAGACATGGAAATAAATAACAAACTGATAGTGACCAGAGGGGAAGGGGAAGGGCATACTGGGGGAAAGATGGGGAAGGGCCAAGTCAAGGAACATGTATAAAGGATCCATGGACAGAGACAACACAGTGGGTGCTGACTGTAAGAGGGGGTGCGTGGGCAGGGCAATGGAGAGCAACGGGGGAAGAATTGGGACAACTGTAATTGAACAACAATAAAAAAATAATGTGGTTGGGGAGAATGAAATAGAATATTTAAAGATAGTTTATGTCCTATATAACTGATCATCTACTTTAAGAATTATTTTTACATGATTTATCGGATTTTACATGTTTAAAGGAAAAGTGAATAATGAAATTTTTCTAATAATGAAAAAAAGAAAAATAGTTACAGTTTTTATGCCAACTCAACCTAGCAAAGAATCATTTTTCTTTTTTGTTATTTTGTTTTCTATTATTTTATAAGAGCAATATAACATAATAAAGTGTTCTATTATTCTAGCAGACAAGTAAATCTCACCTGAATGATATACTTTGGTCCTAAATAAGCCTGCAGGTCCTTGAGGTTGATGACACAAATATGGCTTGTGGATTTTTGAGTTGGTAAAAATATTTAATCCTGCAGACTAGAAGAAAATTATTAGAGCATGTTGCTAATCCAATCCTAGGACTGAAATGTTTTCTTAGGTTTGCATTATAGTTTCACGAATATTATACATATAGCTCATAGGATCATGAAGATTCTACATAATAGAGAAGAGAGAAATTTTATAAGTGAAAAAGAAGATACAAAAAGTCCAGGGTATCCAGTTCATGAATGGAAATTAGGATTAGAAACCACTTCTTCTGATTCTTACTTCTAAATTTTTGTGTGCTCTCTGCTGATGCCTCTTTAATTATCTTTTGTACACAGGAAACTGAGTATTTTAACCTTGGATATTTTCTTCCCTCCCTCCCCAAACAATATAACACATATATGTATAAACACATATGCACACATGCACACATGTGTGTATACATGTATACAACACCCACCCATGCAGGCATATATGTATATACACATATATGTGTATATATACATCTGTGTTATTTATGTGTGTATGTGTACACAAACATGCATTCCTCATAGCTTTATTGCAGAGAGTAATTTTTAACTTTTTTTAATTTTTAGGATTGGAGATTTTTTCACAGTCTTTGTAAACTTTGCTTTTTTATGTTTTATTGGAAAACATAGCTTCCCCTGAATGGTTCTGCTCAACTCACCCCTTCTTTAATTCATCCTTTCCTCTTTTCTTTCTCAGCTTTTTAACTATCTTGAATCTCTGTATCCAAAACACACATGCCTGCAGTAGCCTTATTTGTGTAGCCCATCTGTCCTCTCCTTCCCCTTTCTTCAACAGCAGCCACAGTTGAATATTGCTAGCTGTCTTGTCTCAGAACATATCAGAAACTGTGGGACTCTGAGGCACAGTGGCTAGTGGTGGTAGCAATATGAGCAAGGAGAAAGAATAAATAAATGTTGAAGATGAAACAATGAGCTAATCAATCTGGAGTCCTCTGTGTTCTTCCACCACCTTACGACTCTGAAGATCACAGAAGGAGGAGACTTAAATTGTTCACAGCTGGGTTGTACCTCTTGGATAAATGACATGTTTTCCTCAAGGCATAATGAAACTTTGTTTTCCTTTTTGGAAGTGATCAGATCTAGTCTCACAGTCTGGATAAACTCCCTTTTATAACTCTACCTACTTATAGTTAATCCCAAAGACATTCATTTTACCTAATATCCCTAAAGCATGCTAACATCTCTGCCCCAAGTATTATAGATCTTTTCTTCATGAAAGGTTACTTTTAGTTTCCTAAAATTTTACTGCCCCAAGGGAGATGGCTCAAGTATTGTACTTTGTGTATTCAGTCATTTGACATGCCTTTATTGTGCAAATGACTACTATAATGGCTTCTATTGAGTACTCACCTTTCCAGAGGTGTCAGAGGCACCATGGGAAATGCCTTCCTCACATCTTGTGAGGAATTAGCTTTGGGATCAACTTAATTAAAGCTGTGGACCCTAAAAGTATACCAGATACTATTGAAAGTGCCCCCAAATTCATGATTAAATATCTGTATGCATACAAATTTGGCTATGTATTTGAGGTTTTAATGTTTTTCAGTTAATCATTGTTTTGTTTGGGAATGGGGCAGGTTCAGGATCAGATTCTAGAGCTCAGAAGTCTATTTGTTCTCCAGCTTACAAGGCTTTAGAAAGCAATTTTGGTTATGTTTTCAGGACAAAGGATTACCTGAAAGATACTGTAAACATCACTGTCATCCAAGACCTGCTTTGGAGTGTAAAGGATTCCATTGTGAGTTATGTCTTCTGCACTTATGCACCCTTCAGCGTCTTCATTTGTGTTATGTCCATAGTGAGCATTAAAGTGGTTCTTTACTGGTAATAAATTATAGACCTGAAAAATTGAGAAAAGGAAAGAAAACTTTTGTGTTTTTTTTTTTTTTTTTAATTTTAAGTGTGATAATATTCAGTCTGGGATTTAAAAGATCATGGTGTTTAACACTTCCATGAAAACATTATGAAGAAAAATACAAGGAGTCATGAGAGACATGAAAGGTTATGGATCCTAAGCCTTTTGTAAAAGAAAAATAGCATATGATCTTAGATATGGAATCTGATGAACAAAATAAACAAATGAGCAAAACAGAACCAGAGCCATAGAAAATGGAACAGACTGACAACTGTCAGAGGGGAGTGGGGAGCAGAGGACTGGATGAAAGAAGGTGAAGGGTTAGACAAAGAGTGTACATGGATGATCACGGACAAGGACAACGGTGTGGGGATTGACTGCGGGAGTGTGGGGCAGGGGCAGGTGGAGGGAGGCAAAGGGAGAAAAATTGGGACAGCTGTAAAAGCATAAACAACAAAATATAATAGGAAAACAAATGTATGAGTATAAAAAAGAAAAAAGAAATTAATATAAAGAGAAATCAAATTAATTGATCAAAGTCTCAGAGCCCATTTTGGCTGTGTCACAATACAACCAAGTCACCTGTCTCACAGTCCAGATGCTTCTTTTTAAAAGGAAGCAGAAAATGTGGTGAGTACAAAGAAGTGTTACAAGAGAACAAAAGCCACTTATAATTCCATCACCCAGGAATAACCTCTGTAAATGCTTGATTTATTTCTCTTTCCCATTTTACATGATTAAGTTCTTACCAAGTTTTTCAGAAAAAATTTTTAAAGCCTACTATTTTAGGACCACATTTAAATTGAGAAAAAAAATAAGAGCATCTTATTTTCTCTGAAATAAATCAATTCCAGTTCAGCTTTTGCCCAAAATATAAGGAGGCCACCTTACACAGGGATATAGTGTTCAGGCCATTAAACACATGCTGGACCCCAAGCAGACCTTCTACTCTGGCTGCTGTCATTTCTTATCTGAGCTACAACCTCTTCACTTTTTTTATTCTTTCTTTCTCGTTCTCATACTTTCAGCAGCAAACAGGATCTTCTTGACAGATAAATCTAAATTGTCATTCTCCTGCTTAAGACTTTTTAGTAAATTACTACTGTATTTATTGTTAATGCCAATCTTTACTCCAAGGACAGAGCTCGTGATGTTCTTCCTTACTTTTCATTCCACCTATGGCCTCTACCATCCCCCTCTGTCACAACTACATAACAGGTGACTGCTGTATCCTTTTTTGGAACACTCTAGACTTATTCTGACTGCACACTTTCAGGAATACTACTTTCATTCATTGTAATGCTTGCCCCAGTGCTTTCATTATCTGACCATCTAAGTAGACACCCTTAGTCACTATGTCAAAAATTGTTCAATTCTTTTTTTCTTTATCTCAACATCTTGTTTATTCCTTTTATTGTTCTTATCAAAACTGGGAACCTCTATATGTTTATGTTTTTGCTGTTTGTTTGTTTAATACCTCACAAGACTAGGTCTAAAATGGTAAAAGATAGCATCTGATTGTTTACTATTAGAACTATTTCTAGTACATTATCCATCCTATAGTCAACATGTCACAAATATTGGTTAAATAAATGAATTGGACCATGAGGCCTGTAAACTCTAGGGCCCTTTTGAAAATGTTTTATTATGATAGACATCTTTAAAAAACAAATTTGAGTGAAAACTCTCTTTTGTCCATAATTAAAACCAGTGAGTAAGTGCCTGGATTTTAGAGGAAGCTTAAAAAGCTGGTATTACACACATGAACTTGAAATGTGGTACAGTGAAAGTGGCATTGAGAGAAATTTGGTCTGAATTCCACTTTTAAAATATATTTGTGGCATACTCTTTCTACAGTTGCTTAGTCTATCCTAGATTTGTTTTTTATCTATAAAATTGAGGCAATAAAATCTATCTTAAAGAATTATTATATATTTATTCATTCATTAAAATATGTTGAGCATCTTTCATAGATAAGGTCCTGTGCTGGGCATGGGGAATATCGTGGTGAGCAAGATTGTTCCTTCACTGAGAATGTATTATAATAGAGAATGAAATGAGATGATACATGAGCACCTTGTGCAATGTCTTTTGTGAAACTGCATGAATTTCAGCTCATTCATAATAATGCATTATGCCTGACATGCTGAAGGACTTGTTCTTTGCAATGATAACTTCCAGCTTCCAAAAATGGTCTTATCATATGTGCATTTTCTAACAATCAAGACAGAAATAGGACTCACTGATTGAGGTAAGAGCTCAGCTTCAGGCTTCATGAGCAGCATACTCTGGTCTATTGCACGAAGGGCACAGAGGGACTGAGGAGTGGCTGTGACCTTCAGATTGGTGTCTGAGGCTGGCAGGCTCTGGGCTGAGGAGAAGCCCAAATTTACCTGTCAAGAGAATATGATTATAGCAACAAAATTTCCATTACAATCTCAAATTCTCTTCATCCTCAGGCTAGGCCTAGTCCTTTCTATACTTCCTTTCTGTTCATCCTTTTTAGAGCAGGATTAAGAGGTGAATCCACCTAGGGATGACCAGTTAACCATCTCTGGAATAAACTGAAAATGTGGCTCTAGTTAACTCAGGTTCCCCACTCCCTGCATAACTGGGGATATATAAATTGGTTTTGATCACAATGAACTAGAATCCTGAATGGGAACAAGAATACACAAGCTAAAGAAGACACCTTCCATCTGAGTTTTCTCTGTGCAGCATTTTTGTGATGAATGTGTGTATTTTGCAGGGTGCTGGGAAAAATTGCACTTTACCTCTGAGATCAGCCTACCCAAGTCTTCCCTCATTGACAATGTTAGTCATCTGACATTCTAAAGAAGTATAATAATGTTTATCGGGATCAGAGGTTTATTGAGTCTTAAAAATGAAACATCTAATATTCATCCTTAGAGTTAATTGGTTGAGAAATCCAAAGAACAGTGAATAAAGAATAAGAACTATAAAATAATGGGAAGTCATGCACAATTTATTTCAGATATTTGATTCTACTTTGGCTGGTAGGTATTCACTGGTAAGTGAATCTATTTGTTCCTTATGTTTGTGTACAATCTGATTTTTATAGTCAAAACACAAAATAAAATAATTTAAAATTTAGTTACTATAGTGGCATCAGGTAACCTAGGTTCTTGAAATGAAAGCTGATTTGGATTGGAATAAAAAGTCAGTGTGTTTAGTGAAAAAATATTTGACTTGTGTTGCTGAATGTGACTATGATAACCCCGTTACGCCATCTACTGAATTAATGTAATAGTTTGGATTTATGTATTATGAGACATATATGAAAAAATAAACTATTGATTTTTCCTCAAGATGCCATAGTAGTCATCTCTACAGTTCATTATACTATGAAAATGCTACTTATGGGGAATTCTGTTTTAAACATGTGTTTTTATTTTTATAAAATTTAAGTTCATTAAAATATGTTTGTATGTCCATATCAAGTCAGTTATTTGGAATTATAATCAACTGAAAAACTTTTATCTAAGAAATGGATATGATAGAAACATAAAATGTCTTATGGACATGAGAACCAACAAATACTATATTTTGAGAGTCTGTACCAATCTGTATTAAGTAATGTAATCTTCAACGAATAATTACATCTGGATAAAAATGACAGGCAATTTAAACTGTTACATATTATGTAATGTTTATACTAAATCTGTTATTTTTAAAGTAAAAAGGGGGCATATGAATAGAGGTAAAAGGAGTAAATATTTTGAATAGAAAACAGTTTCCCTTTAACCCACCAAAATTGAAAAAAATATTTAAAGTATATTGGTTTGGTGCAACACATGTCTCAAACTGACCTGGATCTTTCTTCATGTTCTCAGCCCACTCTTTACTGTTTGTTTTTTGTCCCGTCAGAATGTCTGACTTGTAGGGGCCTCAATTGTTAACTTCAATAGTCCTCTTTTTAGAATTTTTTTTGTGGTAAATAAAAATAAAAATAGTGTACTTTCTTCTAAAAATTGTATACATCTTCATTTATAATTACTTATTTTTCATAACTGATCTCCATGTCTGATCAAAGATAAAAGACATTTGACATAAGTGATTGAATATGATGTGTATGGAGTTTTGCTTCTGTGTGTAAGTTGGTGGTTTTACACAAGAGTTTTCATGTGACTTGCACCACAGAGAGACCATTGCTAGAATGAGTGTTGGAACTTGTAGCATAATGCAGACATTCTAAGGTTTAACAAACAACTAACTGTCTATGATTAGCAATGAGGGCATTGAAATTCAAAGCAGAAATTTCTTCTGGTTCATATAAAACACACAGAACATTTAAACAGGACAGAAGCTATGCTCCTGGACACCTGTTCTGGTTTAATAGCATTCTTTGTAAGGTGGAATTGAACATTTATATCAGAATCCCTTCTGTATTTTTTAGATAATAGTATATTAAGATATAGATAAACTAAATACAATTCTGATTACAGAAATGTTCACTTGCTATAAATGCCATATTGTTTTAATCTCCAAAAAACCCATGTTAAAAAACCCTTCTAGATTTAAAAAGATACCTATAGTTGGTGGATCCTATGTGATTGTTCATGTTAAGATTACAGCACCACAGTCTGTTGGGATAATGCTTATTTATACCTTAGTAGGCCTCTATTTACAGCTATGTGTTTTTTTAAATATATGAAGATCTCACCTGTTCTGTTTTTATGCTGTAGTCATTATTGGAGTGCTCAGGCTATGTTTCTCAAAATGGGGTACATACATGTATGCTTATTCTGTATTATCAAACTAAATTTAAACTCACAAGTTACTGGTTTCTGTAGTAGTACATGGAGGTGTGTCAAGCTGGCATGATGAGATAAAATTGACACATCCTTGTGAAACATCAATTTAATTGAAAAAAGTGTGAACAAAACATTTCAAAATTAAAGGTATGAAAAGTTTATAAAAGTAGATTCTTAATTTCATGTAAGTTTTAAGATAAAACAAGAGACTTAAATAATTGTGCTAATGGCAATCTGATTTGGACTACCCCACTAGACTTCTCAAGGTATGGCATCATTCTCTGTCTTCAGAGGACCTTTGGAGGCAAGTTTTAGGAGCACTATATGATGGTCTTTTAGTGTACGTTTGTTCTTATTTTACACACTTCAAAAAGAGAGCTGGATAAAAGGACTGGGCTTAAGCAAAACACCCACCTTATTGGCAAAACAGTTTTCAATCTCAAGTTCCTGTGTATCTGCAACAATTTCTCCATTGGGTAAAACAGTATAAACAAGCAACTGGGCAGTAGGAGCAACATCTGACTTCACTTGAAATGAGAAGGAAAATACCCCATTCACTGGAAAATAAAGGAAGTTCAAAAAAATAGATTAGGAAGAGGGAAGAGTTCTCAATTTTATAAAGAAGAGTTTCTCAAATAATTTTGCTTATTTATATTTGGAGTATACTAAAGTAAGAAAAAACTTGCAGTTATACCATTGTGCATGTAGTAGTGTTCAACTAATGTACATTAAACTAATGACATTTTTCCTTAAAGATTTGGGTTAATTTGTTCATTTCTTCTGCTTAGGTAGAAAAAAACATTTAGTGCATGTCTCAGTTTTTAAGTTAGAAAATATTTATTAAGAAAGAAGCTAAGAGAGAACTTCTAGACATCTTTAATTATCTCTGTCTATGGTCCAAATCAGCACAATTCTTGTCATATGCATGAGGACAATTCAAAGAATGAAACACAGTCACTACTCTCAGATCATTTACAAAGAAGCAGAAATATAGGTACAAATAATCACATATAAAACAAACTGTGCCTCTCATCTTTATAAAAGAATCCTCTGCATTTATCTTAGTGGTTGTTTCTGTGTGAATTGCATAGTACTTATATAATGTACCTGCTTAATTTTCTCATGAATGTTTTAAGCTTGATCTTTGTAGCATAACATTCTCTAAAAAATATAGCTTTCCAAAAGATTTGAAGGCAGTTAGCAGTGAAAATATAAAATACAGCAGAACCAATATAAACTTTAAATAATAATACTGAAACTGTATGAAGGTGGATTTTTGGAGCCAGATTAAACATAGGTAGAAGTTAATTTTATTAATAATTTCATGAATTTTATTAGCAAATGGTTATACACTAAAGTACTTAAATTTAGCATGGAGGTGTTTTACAAGTAAAAGACAAATGACAAAAACAACCATTTATATGATCAAATGAAATGAAGTACTTCTTTTCTTAAAGAAATACGTTTTTCTAATCATTCCACCCCTCTAGGTACTTACTCCATACACTATTTAAACTCTATTACAAGAAATAATTTAGAAGAAATTGCTTTATGAGGCACTTTGGGTTTTAATATGTTCTTAGCAACAATCGTAAATTCCCATGTAAGCATTTGTAGAATGTATTTAAAGTTGTATTTTGGGGAAAATGCATAGCACCAATAATTACATTAGAAAGGAAGAAAGGTCTCAATCAATTATCTCAGCTTATACATGAAGAAACTGAGAAGAGTATATTATATGCTAAGTAAGCAAAAGGAATAAATAACAAAAATCAGTGGATATCATGACATAAATGTAGAAAAACAGAGAGAAATCAATTCAACCAAAGCCATTTGTTTAAGAAAATCAATGTAATTCATACACCTGTAACATGACTGATGAAGAAATAGAAAAGATAGAAATTATCAATATCTTGACTTAAAGAGGTATTATTACTATAGATATTACAGCCATTAAAAGTATAAGAAATATTGTGGACTGTGTTATGTCAATAAAGTAGACAATTTAGACAACTAGACAAAGTCATTGAATGATATACACCATCAAATCTCACTCAAGAAGTAATAGCTAACCTATACTGCACTGTATCCACTAAAGAAAATGAATTTCCTTTGTGACAGCACAGATGGAACTGAAGAGCATTATGCTAAGTGAAATAAGCTAGGTGGTGAAAGATAAATACCATGAGATCTCACCTATAAGTGGAACCTAATCAACGAAACAAACAAGTGAGCAAAATAGAACCAGAGGCATAGAAATAAAGAACAAACTGACAGTAATCAGAGGGGAGGAAGGAGACAGATAACAGGGGAAAGAAGGAGAAGGGTCATCAAGGAACATGTATAAAAGACCCATAGACAAGGCCAAAGGGGTGCAGGACTGAGGGTGGGAGGTGGGGGGAAAAAGAGACAACTGTACTTGAACAACAATAAAATTTTATATATGTATATAATGTACGCTCCCAAGTGCTTACCCCTAGCTTCAAGTGAGTGAGTGAGTCTTCCTTTATTTGGCTCTATATTAGTATTTGGGCACTTACCAATTCAGATTCCTTTTAGTCAAGAGATACCATGCATGGAGACTTTAAAAACAATCAATCATATGCATTTTTCCAGTATTAAGCATAGCAAAATATAACATTTAAAAAATGTTAAAGGACAAAGTGGAGATGAAAATCTCCAATTTCACACTAGGGCTAAAAGCAGCTCTAACAAAGAGAACATAGCATCGTTTTAATTTAGCTTTATAAATTTTGTTTATCACTGTTGTGTCTTGCGGGGGAAAATCTGAAATGGCAACAGATTTTAGCTTCCACTTAATTAGCCATTATTTTAAATAAAGAAGTACCAACTCACTAAAAACTGGATTTTTAACTAAAACCTTCTCACAGAAAAAATTTGATGCCCAGAGGGATGTACTAATAAATTCCATCAAATATTTAAAGGAAACAAAACACATGTGTGAATAAATTCTAGAAAACTGAAGAGGAAGATCACAGATCCCTTAAGCTATCTCAGCAAGAGCTGAAAAGAGAGATAAAATTATTCAAGAAAAATCTGTGGAGAATATTCTTGTTTAATGGAGCGAGTCCACAAGACATATGGGAGATCGTCAGAATTTTTGAGAAATTTTTATCAGCAGAAACACCACCAGCTTGGGCCAAAAAAGACAGAGACAGCGTAAAATGAAAGGAGGATATTAGACTCATCAAATTCTACAGACAAGAAACAAGCTGCTTACACTATTAAGTTACAAACATATGCTATACTTTATGAAAAAGAAAGAATGATTCTGCAAGTGAAGCCTTGAGCTCAGAGGGCAGAAACACGAACCCAAGAGGATTTTTACTAGACCTTGAAACCTAGTGTTTGTGCAGATGGACTTCAAACTTTCTTGAGAGTGATACCACATTTTGTCCTGGAATTGGTTATACTTAGGGACCCACTAACATCTAATTTAGATGATGCAGATGATGACATCTGGGACTTGTGAGTTCATGAGATTTATATGAGATTTTGGACTTGAGTTAATGATATAATGTATTGAGACATTTAGGTATGTTGGAATGGGGTGAATGCAATTTACCTGTGAGATGGATGTGAACCTTTTGGACCATAGGGTGGACCAGAGGCAGAATAATGTATCCCCCAAGATATTCATGTCATAATCTTGAAAACATGTGTATATGTTACTTTATATAGAAAAAGGGACTTTGCAAATGTGCTTAAAGTCAAGGACCTTGAGATGGGAAGATTATATTGGGTTATCTAAGGGAGCCCAATGTAATCACAATAATGTTTAAAAGAGAAAGGCAGGGATGAGAAACTAGAAATGTTTTCCTTTTTTCTATACAATATTTTTATATAATTTTTAAACTTTTAAATTATAGTTGACATACAATATTAGTTTCAGGTGTACAACCTAGTGATCAGTCAGTATATAACATACTAAGTGATCATCCCAATAAAGTTAGTATACATAATTTTATCGCACTGGCAATTTATCTTGATCTGATTTCCCATTTTAATAAATATTTACCTTTAAACTGAGAGAGAGAGAGAGAGAGAGAGAGAGAGAGAGAGAGAGAGAGAAAATTCTTTAAAAGCTAGAAAAAGCAAGGAAACAGAAATCATCTAAAGCTCTAGAATGAAAGGTGTCTTGCTGACACCTTGATATTAGCCCAGTGAGATTTGTGACCTACAGAACTATAAAATAATAATTGCATGGTTTTAAGTCAGAAAGTGTATGGCAGCCTATTACAGAAGCAATAGGAAACGAATACAAAAACATACAGAGTAAAACTTCTTTGGTGATTTTCTGCATTTTCAATTATCTTCTACATTTTAAAAATCATTATAAAGTGAGTATACTTTATTTTAGGACTAAAATTTAAAATATAGATATGCTGTAAAAAAGAAGAAAAATACTAAGTAAACTAAAATAAAACTTTTGTGTGAGTTTTCTCGTGTGTGGTTTATGGAAGAGAATTGTTGACGATTTTCTCTAATGTAAAAATAACTTATTCTTGATAAAATCTTCTTGCTTTGACAATATGAGAGAAAAACTAGGAAATCCTGAAAGTACTCACCGTCCCCTTGTTCAATGGACAACACATGGGTTCCGGACTGGGATATGCTTCCTCTCGCTTTAATCTAAGACAGAGGGAAAAGCATTTAATATTGTTTTGAAGGGCACATATTAAACATAATCAAAATTGTAACATATAAATAAACCAAAATTACTACTTTAATCCAGAAGTTACTTTTGATCTCCAAATTTCTCTTCTAATACATTCCTATACACATAATTAATGTGCTTTAAGTGACATATACTTTTACAAAGTTTATCTTAGTATTTACTTTGCATTGTAAATATTATTTCAAATTTACATATTCTTTAAAAAATATTTTAACAACTATTATATGCAAAGCAACCTATAATGAAGGCAGATATAAAATATATGTAAACATTCTCTATAGTCTTCATTTAGAAAACCACACAACTAAATGTATTGACACTCTCTGTGTTCCAAGCACTGAACTAAATAGTTTTGGGATTGTATTTAATTTACACAGTAATGTTGTAAAGTCTTACAAATGTCAACTCCAGTATTAGGGTGAGATGACTGACTTTTCTCTTCACAGATGAGAGTAGGTACATTGTCCAAGGTACAGAAGCAGGAAACAATAAAGCTAAGATTCTAACTTACTGTCAAATTTAACTTTTTACTAAAATTTTAGAGAATGTGATAGTTAATGTTCCTATACAGAATTTTCTATACATAACATTTTTCTTGTAATAACGACTTACTTGGATAACTACTAGCTTTCAGTATGCTTAATTTGGGGACATAAATTGGTATATTTGCCTCAAAAATATCACACCAATTTATAATGTGTCTGTGAAGGTACTTTTCCCTGGACTTATACCAGTCATAAACTTCGTAAATTATTCAAACCTTTATAAGTATACAATGCTACCACTTTATTGTTTTAATTTTCACTTCTCCCATTAATGTCAAAATTAAATATTTTCCAGATTATTGTCTAACATTTTTATTTCTTGTTGAATGCATTCTTGATTCTTATCTTTTGTTTACTTATATACTGAAAACTTCTCTTCAAGCATAAAAACAAAAAATATACATATTTATATTGATATCATATGAAGGGCATTACTTAGATAGGAATTCAGTCTTTTGGGATCTACACAACTGAGAAGAGCTACAGTGGCTTTCATTCTCACCAAATAATAGAAGGTTAACTCCTTTTCATCTTTGACAGTCTGTCCATTCAGAATGTAGTGCACCTGGATCTCTTGGGTTTTCCCACAGGCTATGGTACCAGCAACAAGTTCAAGGTGAACATAACTCTTGCTCGGAGAAAAAACATGCTTTACAGTTTGCCGTGCTTGTGAATGAGTTTCTTCAAGCCAATGGTTATCAAAACAGCCAGAATCCTGTTTGTAAATGACCTAATGGAAGTAATAAAACTCTTACATAGTCTATTTTAATATATATTATATACTGTCTTTGTTAGTCACTTTCTATAATTTACTGAAGATTTTATATAAACCATGCTTTCTTGGTTCTGTTATAGGCTGCTTTCCCAAATAAAACATAATCTATGAATGACTTTCCATTAAGTTTATTTTAGGTTATACTGTACTGATTTAGTAGATATTCACTCACAATCAAGACCCATTCGTTTTTCTTAAAAACACTTATGGCTGTAAGTCACACAAGATAATTTGAATATTCAACACAAGACAAAAAATAGTATACTGAAGAAACCAAGAAAAATGTAATTTTATTATAAAATTGTAAAAATATTAAATTTTTCAAGGGAATATCAAAGTGATCTAATAAATATCTCCTGAAACTAGATTATGTTGTAAACAGTCAATTTAACATAGTCAACCTAACAGAGCCGATCTATAAAATTCTAACAAAAATCTTTTTGTTTCTGTGGGAGTGGGAGGTGGGTGGGGGGAGAGCAATGGGGGAAAATTGGGATAACTTTAATTGGACAACAATAAAACAAATAATTTTTTGTTTCTTACAATGTAAGTCTCTACATTGCTTAATTTCCATTTTATTATTTGTCACCTTTTTTTTATCCCTTGAGTCATGTGCCCCCCATTTGTCCTTAAATTATGTGGCCCTAGTGATCTCTGTCTTTTTGGTTACTGATGCTCTTTCCACTTACTGTAACCGTAATGGAAGAAGATGTGAGGTTGCTGGTATCAATGGAAATGGTCGCCAAACCATGCTCATTCGTAGTAAAGTGGGAATGGTATGTAGTCGTATCCAAAACGACAGATAGAGTTTTATTGGGGAGTGGCTGATCCTTCTCATCAACTAGAAGAACCTGGAAATATGAAAACGATATTTGGTTTCAACTGTAATACAGCCATAACATCATCATCCATTCTTTGTCGTGCTCACCATTGACATCTTGGTCACTGTCATTTACCGAAGATCTTAGAATCTAAAAATAAGATTTGCTTTCTGGGCTCTGAATTATTTTTACTTTTGATATTTCAATTTAGATAATTCATGGGCATTCAACTGAAAACATCCCAAAGTGGACTCATGGTGTTACCTTTCTAAATTTCCTTCATGTCTGGTGTTCTCTGTCTTAGTACATGGTACCATCCCATAGTTTATGCAGAAATATTGAGGTCTTTTTCCTGTCATTTTCTCTTTTACTGCCTATACCTAACCCATTGCCAAGTGCTATCTCTTGTCCTGTAAAACATTTTATTGCTGTTTACTTCTCTCCAAATCTATTGCTACCATTCCAATGAAAACCACAACATTTTCCTCCATGTGGTTTCCATTAGCTTTCTATTAAATTTTATGCAGTTCATCTTCTTGCTGCTTCATCCTTGCTTTAAACCATTCTCTGTACTGCCTCATCTAAACTAATCATGTTATTCTTAAAATCTTCAGTAATTTCTCAATTCAAAATTCTAAACATTTACTAAAAAGCCCCTTAAGGTCTGTTTTAGCTTACCTATAGCTAGTCAGTCAATACAGTTATACCTTCTAACTCAGCCAGTCGCAGTGGCTACTTCTTAGGTTTTTGCTCTTGAGAAGCTGTTTCAGAGTTAGAGCCTTGGACATTCTCCCATCTTTCTTAAATTTCTGGCTAAGTTACACTAATCTTTCAGGTCTTCAGTTTCCTCATGCTTTTCTACCTACCTGAAATGATCTTGTCCAATAATATCTATATATTGACTATTTTGTCAATTTAATATGAAATAATAGAATAAACAAAGATAATATAAAATTCATACTATGCCACTAAAATGAGGGAATTGGCTATATACTGTCAATTCAAAGATTAGTTACTATAAAACAAATATGCCCAGAAATCTTGCAGTTCTTATATAAAAGAAAATTGATTACTAAATTGCATCTTGGTCCTAAAATTTACCAATAGTATTAGCAATATTGAGCCTTGAAAGTGAATAAAAACCTTTTTTTGAGAAAAATTAAAGCCTATCAATAATTAAAAAATTAATCCTCTAGTTGAAAGACTTTTTATTTTTTCTTTAGAAAATTATATTATAAAATCATTGTGTAAAAGAATATGCAGCCTAAACTACTCAGAAGAAATGAATATAGAAATGTGTTAGAAAGTCAATTGATAAAATTATGCTTTGATTTTCTGGATTTTGTGATGACATTGCCTTTTAAGTTTGTAACTTGCTACAATTTATCTTCTTACTGTAAATAAATATTAATTTTTATAACACATTTTGATTTTGTGATATGAAAACTCATTTTATTAGAAGCCACACCCCCAAATTATGATTATATTGAAAAGATATTTTACCTGCCCAAAGAAAGGAAGCCCACGTCTATAATATGAATCCACTTTTTTAAATACCAGTTTGCTTAAGGTATTTGTGATTTTACATGATCCATGCCCAGTTAATTTCAACCCTGAAAGAAATAAATGCAGTTGAACAGTTCTATGTATTCAATTCACCTCCTGCCTTCATCCCAGCTTTACTACATCACAGCAAAATGCCAACCATATCCTTTTTTCTTAATCTTTCCAGGGGTTTTTGCACTTACAAAATACATGCAATTGGATATTAACCCAAAGAGTCACTGGTTTGATTCCCAGTCAGGGCACATGCCTGGGTTTCCGGCCAGGTGCCCAGTAGGGGACACGTGAGAGGCAACCACACATTGATGTTTCTCTCCCTCTCTTTCTCCCTCCCTCCCCCTCTCTGAAAGTAAATAAAATCTTTAAAAGAGAAGTAAAAGTATTTAAAAATAAAAAATTATTGACATCTATAATTCTCCAATTCCTGTGGTTTCACAAGTATCGTACTTATTTAAATTATGTGCTTAAGTTTTTCCTGTCTCCTCTGTGATTTTGCTCCATCTTTGTTTTTGCCTCTTTCACATCTCTGTCCCCTTCCCACAGTTTTTATATATGACATGATTATTCACATTGGCCTAAAAATATGCTTAAAGTTCTTACACAAACAACTTCTCCAGCAAGACCCTTCCTTTCACTGAAAGGCTTGTCCAAGGTATAACCAACACCTGATGCTTTTCCATTCAATGAAGTGTAATCTGCATCTCGTCTTCAACATTTAAAGTACCACTCTATCACAGTCGAAAAGATCCCCTATGTGCTTCCAATATAGGAGTCTCATTTCGCACTTAACAAAATGAATTCTCAGAAGTAATTCATGCATAATAAGTATAACTGAAACTCTTTTAGTGGCTTCTAAAAAATAGCACTTATAACTTGCCCTCTATTCTCTTGACCTTTAATTTTATTATGCTGACTTATTTAATACTACCTTTTAATTACACAGTAGTAGCCCTTATTCGGGGGGATATGTTCCATGACCCCCATTGGATGCCTGCAGCCACCAGTAGTACCCTATCTTATATATACTATTTTCCCCTATGCAAATATACTAAAGATAAAGTTTAATTTACAAATTATACATGCAATTTAAAGCTTATGACTTGTTTATTTCTGGAACTTTTCATTTAATATTTTGGACCACAGTTGACCATGGATAACTTAAACTGTGGAAAGCAAAGTCACAGATAAGGGGACTACTGTAGTTTGTGTTTGGGCTGCTTCCTGTCAATATCTAGCCTCAATTTAGCAATTCCAAGTGAGCTCCCTTTCAGAACAATTGCATTTACTCGTAGGAGGATATGGACACAATGGGAATGGTTCCAGATTTACATTTCTGGTCTTGATTTTGCTCTGGCTTTGTTTTTACACACCTGCTGAATGACTCAACTTCCATTTTGATATTCCAAATTATAATTAATTATCTTGGACACATTCTCAGCATAGTTGTTTCTCATCTATTCTTTATCTTGGTTAATGGCATTTCCATTTTCCAGTACCCAGATTTGTCATCATTGGAGTCATCTTTGAATAATGTTCTGATGTATCACATTGTAACATTATTTTCATCTAGCCTGTCCTCTTCATGTCAGTTAGGATTATCTTTTAAAAATGTCAACTTATTTACGTCATTCTCCTTGATATCAATACTTTTCATAACAAAGTCTAACTTCTTTAGTATATGATTTCTTTTTTCTACATACCTCAGCACCAACCTACATTTTTAGATTCTTCTGAGACCAAATACATTTGTGTTACATTTATCATGCTTTCCCAGCCCAGACTATCTTTCAAAATTTTATTCATTCTATACAAATCAGCTCAAACTTTCTTTTTCTTTATGTTAGAATTAATTATTTCTCTTCATATTTATTTACCTCATATATTTTGTATTTCTTGTAATTTTATTATGGTTATACATCTACATACATTTATACACACACACACACACATAAATTCTTTTTAGATTTCTAATTTCTTGAGGACAGGGATCTTGCTATTTTCACAGTCCCTAGAAACAATAAAGTATTTTACATAGAATGAAGTTTTGATAAAAGTTAAAAAAATAATAAATAAAGAATTAATACTTAAAAATAATACAAACCTGTTCCTTCCTCTCTGATCTTGGCTTCCACTTTTAATTCCATGCCATACCCTTTCAGTTTCAGCTGAAATAATTTAGTCTTTACAAGTTGTGTAAAACAGCCTTTATTGTCTGCCTGAAGAGGGAGAGAGAATTCTCACATCTTCTGATTTGCTAGCAAAAGATTTGGCTATTAACCTATGGAAATTTTTTGTTGGCTCCGGAAGAAAACTTTACAGATATTCTGATCATCATGTAGTCACTTACCCTTTCTTAAGTCCCAAAATGTCATAAAATGTCTTCATTAATGATTGAGTCACTCCTGCCAATCTTTGTCTCCTTTGTTCTCTTGATAGCCTATCTAATTTTTGCCATATTAAACTTCCTGGATTGTCCAAATTTGCCACAGTATTTTGCAATTATATTTTTGCATGTGTCATTCCTTAAATGATAACATTCTTTCTCCCATTCATTTCTTGGCCAACAGTTATTGCTTTTCCAAACCCAACCCAGATATAACAACTAACAAGCCTTTGTAACCACTTCTACCTGAATGTTGGCTAAGGATTATATTTTCTGAATTGTATTTTCTCAGTCTGAAAAATTAATAAAAACAAATATATTCACTGAGTAGATGAATTATGATAACATAGTCATGCATCACTTAATGATGGGGATACATTCGGAGAAATGCACCTTGAGGTAGTTGTGCAAAGATCATAGAGTGGAATGTATTTAAACACACCGAGATGGCATAGCCTAGTACACACCCTGGCTGGAGGGGATAGACCATTGTTCCGAAGCTACAAGCCTGTATAGCATGTTACTGTGCAAAACAACATGAAGGTAAACCAACATAAGAGAAAATGCTTCAATCAAGAGAGACACAGTAAACATGAGCTGTATGAGGTGGCTGCTGGCATGATGTGGTGTATGGTTTTAAAAAAACAATTTTTTTATAAGTAGAAAGAGTACGCTCTAAAATAATGATAAAAAGTATAGCATAGTAAATACCTGTAACAGCAACATAGTCATTTATTATTCAATATTATGTATTGTACCTAACTGTAGGTGCTATACTTTTATAGGACTGTTAGAGCGTTAGGATGGCTTACATCAGAATCACCACAAACAGGAGAGTAATGTGTTGCACCGGGATATTACAGAGAGGAGTGGACCAGGTCTATTATTGACTAAAGCATCATTATGCAGCACATGACTATAATCAGATTTCTAAACTAAACATTGAGAGCCATGTTTTAATAAAGACTTATTTTTATTTTTGTAGTTACGTGAAAATAATTACTGTATAAAAATTTAATTATATTTAATTATATATTGAGGTCATGCCTCACTTGAAAGTAAAAATTAATCTTAGTTTCTCTGATATATTAAAGATTTTGGCTACTAGATTTTTCTCATATTTTTCTAGCAAATTTTAGATACTTCTACATCATTTTACACCCTTATACCTCACATGTTGATTGTAGTTGGAAGAAAATTATAAAACTAGTCAAATAAATATCACTATAAATCCATGAGCCTAATGCTCAAGTGGGTTCTGAATGTTACCACAAAATTTTATGATGTTTCCCTTACTTCACAATTTTTCAAAATGACTATTTCAAACACTGCTCTCTATTGTATCATATTCAGAGCACAGTATTCTCCTGTGTTCCTCATAGTATTATAATCCAGGAGAAAGCAAAAATCTGGTTTTAATATCCTGGGGAGAATGATTTCCATATACCTGTTGACTGAATTCTTCACAGATACTTTGTGTATGTCTTCCTGTACAGGAGGAATGGGATCGTGGATATTTTCTGCATACATTAATTGTCACCAGACCAGGGACAGGCTTTCCATATGTGTATCTATAACAATAAAGCAGTCATACAAAAATATATTTAATCTAAACAACTGTTGTTTTTCTCATGGCTTGATCCATTCATATATCCATCTTGCTCATTTAGAGCAATTGTAGTTCCTTCTACAGCATTTGTACTTTAAAAGCATTTATTCTGAAACTGTCATAATCATTGAGTAAGCATACATCTATAAGATACATGGAGAAAATACTGAATCTTTTGAAACACCTGCACATGGAAAATTGACAATGTGATTTTGCTCAGATCTTTCCTCCCCCGAGGTGAGGTTTTATTATAAGCCGATTTTATTTCTGTTTTTCTCTGATGTCAGACTATCTAGGTTATGATTCCAGCTTTGAAAATACCTCTTAACTTTTATGTATTTTAAAAGGATAAAAGAGAAGTTAAATGGGAAAGCACTAGCCATAAAAAAATTTATAAACAAATATTATCATAATGACTAATTTTGGTTCTGTCAAATCAGAAAGAAGGATATAATGTGGTATGGTCTGCAGGTTTGTGTGTGCCCAAATTCATATCTTGAAATTCTAATCTCCAAAGAGGATAGCATTAGGGTGTAAGTCCTTTGAGAGGCGCTTAATTCATGAGGGTGGAACCTTCATGAATAGGATTAATGCTTTTATACAAGAGGTGCCAGAGAAATCCCTTGCCTCTCCCACTTGTGAGGACAAGTGGGAAAGCACCAGCTCTGAACCCAAAAGAGGACCCTCACCAGAACTTGACTATGCTCTCACCTCAATCCTGGATTTCCCAGTCTCTAAAACTGTGAGCAATAAATGCCTATTGTTTACAAGCTACCCAATCTGTGGCATTTTAGTACAGCAGCTTGAATGGACTAAGACATAATGTGGAGTCAAATTTAGTTTATTGTTTCTCAAAGTATGCTGTACACACCACCTACATTGAAACTACTTGAATGTATGTATTGAGATTCAGAGTCCTGAATCTCTCCTGAGATGCATGATTAGAATCTCTATAGGGGAGGCTCAGGAATCTACATTTTAACTAAGCACCTCCACAAACTCTAATGCATATTTAAGATTGAGACCTATTGCCCAAACTGTGAGGAAAAGGAGGAGACTGGGGCTCAGTGTCCCCAAAGTTCTCCCCCTTTTAAATAAGTTTTCCCCAAATTTCTACAAGTACAATAAAATAGTAAGTTATTTAGTACTTTTCAATCACTTTGTTGAATCTTATGTTTTAAGTCTGAATCAAAAGGTATTTCCTATGCTGGAAAAATTTAAAGCATCAAAACTGGTAAGAAGATTGAAAACATGTTTCTCGTTCTGTTTTCAAAAGCAAGGTGTAATGTCTCTCCTTGGTGCATGTGGAGGATGCTCTACATAGTCAAGAAATAACTATGACACATATTTTGAATTCTACATTATGTATCCAGCATTTAAAATAAAGGGCCAGCTTAGCTTCTTCTAAATTTCCATAGTTTAAGAAGTTCAGAGCAATGAAAACAATGGGGCTGATAGAACACAGAATAACACAGAAGTCATGAGCATGAACTCCAGGGTTGGACAGTCTAGGCTCAAGTTAGCACAGTGCCTGGGAAATATAAATGCTTATGAAGCTAGATTTTTTTTTAAATTGCAGAGGAGAGAATATTGGTGATGAGTTCAGTGTCTGTAGCCAGACTATTGGATTTAAGTTCCGGTCTGCCATTTACTACTTGTTGGAGCTTGAACAAGTTTTTGTTTTTTTTAATCTTCTATGTGTTAGAATTTCCTCATCTGTAAATTAAGGATAACTGTCCCCATCTCACAGGGTTAATGTAAGACTAAAAAATGTTAATAAGTGCAAGGCACTTCAATCATTGTTTAGCACATTTTAAGTGTTCAGTAAATGACTTTAATATTACTAGTAAAAGTGTCATATGCTACCATTCCTGCTTCCTAATCAGGGCCCAGCTAAGTGGGAAAGAGTCATTCCTTCTGTAGTTAGAATACTTCCAAGTTCATTAACAGTTATTTGCAATACAAATAAAGTAGGAAAATAGAAAGGAGATGAGTAATGTAACTTACATGCCACATGCGGTTACCTCAAAAGTTTCATCTAGAAAACCAATAGTCTTGGGCATTTTCAATTGGACCTCAAATTTGGGCAAAACTGTTGCCAGTAGAAAAAAAATAAAAGAGGTTAGAATGGGCAGGAGATCTTGCAAGTGTTAGTAATAATTCTATTACAGAACCTTTATCATAAGATCACGTGAAATGATTTCATTTATAATTTGGAACAGCAGGGACACTACTGAGAAAGAAGATGTCATTCACAATCATGGGCAGTTGGTGTCACACTAATTTGTTTAAGCTGGTACTACATTTCCTAGAATCTCCTTGTCTTGAATTTGTTCAATATTTCAAAGGTGGAAGGAAAGCAGCACCTTAAGTTTCTGAAGATCTTCGTGGTTAGATATGGTAACAGGTCTAGTGAGGTCAGTAGGTTCCATTTGTTCTTATCCTTTCCCTCCGTGTCCAATTCTTCTTCTGAACTGCTAGCCCTGCTGACTAACACAGGCCCTAGACCCACCCCAGACATTTGGCTGCAGAAACACTGAAGTGGTAGCTATGAAGAGGTAACAGCCTTCCATAGATTGCTCTACCAGTTTTTCTTCATGGTTCACTCTGCCAGCTGAAGGTGCCCTTGTCAGGTCTGATTTATTTGTCCCCATCATTGCCTCGGGGGAACTATTAGCAATTTCCTCTGATTCATCAATTCCTGCTGGACACTTATTTTTCTGGCCCTTTCCACAGTTGTATAAAGTTAGTCATTCAGATAATATCTCCCTGCTAACTGATCTTAAATACTCTAATGTTATAAATGTCTCAGGCACGTGCAGAGAATCCTTACCATATTCATCCACTTCAAATGAATGCTCTATTTTTCTCCCTGACTCCTTCTGCACAATGACCTTATAGCCACCCAGTGCGGGCTCCACTGAGAGTGGGAAAGAGAGCTGGTTGAGTCCCCCTTGCAATCCGAGGCTTTGCCATTGGAAAATTCGGTTCCTCTTAGGATTCTATAGGTAAAAATATTATGAGTTCATAGAAACAACTGATATGCAGACTTTTGATAAATAGACTTTGGGGAGTGTGATGTTGAGAGCTGGATAATAGATGGTGGGTAAATTGGCACCACAGGTATTAGGAAAGTTTTATAAGAATTCTAGAGTGAGAAAAGGGCAATTAATTTATCAGCTATGAGATATTACAGATTATAGTACCTCTTTTTGAGATTAGCCATATTTATTGTGGTCAGAAATATTGGAAGAATCAATAAATTGCATCATCCCAGGGAATTTTGTTCCTTCATTTACATCTTATCCACTCTTCAAAGATTTAAGAAAAACCAGAAAAAACAGTGCTTATTTAGTTTTGGTGAAATGCTCGTGGGTAGAGAGAGTCAATTGAACATTACTTGTAGTAAGTCCTTATCCCAATTAAGATACAATGATACATTACCTACCTCAATATAAACCACTGGGAACTGGAAAGAAAGAAATAGGGTGTGAGATAGAGTTTACAAAGAGAAAATCATGATGTCAGCATTAATAGAGTATCTGGGTCAGAGGAAGTGAGTCTGTATATTCCTTGTCCAGGCAAGGAATTGTGCCCCAATTTGTCTCACAGAACTCCCTGCACATTTAGTTTGGGACACACGTCTCTTAGGAAGTCGTGCCTTTCCCTTTATGAAATAATGTAAAGTTGAGGAAACTTACAATTAGGTAAAAAATAAGGTCTGAATAGTAAGTTTATTTTGCAGATGATATTTATCTCTAAGAAATTCCCCATTTCTCTAAGACAGAATTCAAATACATTTATTTTTCCTTTGTTCAATAAGAATAATTGGTATCTTTAAGAATATCATTTAAACAGTATTTACTTTATTTTAAGACTGTAATTGATGAACTGATATCTCTTATTCTCCAGAAGTTGTACTTTGTGAACTCTTTCTGTGATAGGTTTAAGTATCTCCTATTGGTCTTACGTTCTCCAAAAGAGTAGGCTTTTAACTTTTGCATGTTTCTCCAAACCTCACCCATCATTATGAGACTCACCGTTTCATTCAAAGGGAGAAAATTGACATCCACAGAGACAATGCGGAATCTCACTGAAACAGAGATTTTTCCCATGAAACCCTCCAGGGGAATCCAAAGTAATAACACAGATAACAACATGCCCGGACTTCCATGACTGCAGAATAAAGTAATAAAGACCCTCGCCTCCCAACCGCCTGCCGCTTAAGGTGCCCTTGTTCATTTGGTTTCTTATACCTGTTTGTCCTGGTTTGTAGACAGGTTTGTCTGTCTGAACAAAGACTAGACTCTCTACTTTCATAATCTTCATTGCCTTCCTCTTTTTGAACTCCTGGGTTGGTCCTTTCACCTGCACAGTAATGAATGCTGAGGATGTTGGCAACTCTGGAATCTGTAAAACAGAAATATGAGCTGAAGAATCTGCCCAGACCAACCCGCTTCTCAGTGTTTTGCCCTTTATGATATTCTCATTTTTTCTGGTTAGTTCCAAGAGAATTAGTAGGAGATATGGTCAAGGATTATTTCCCCTGTTTTATAGATTATTATGATTGTGTAACAGTACAGTAACAATTCATTGATTTAATTAAAGGGAAATGGCATTGCAACAAAACAATCTTCAATCGGTAACAACATTCAACTAGTAATGACAGTGAAGGAAATAACATGCTTGTATTTTCATAGCAATTATATGTTATATTGGTAGCAAGCCAGTATGATTAACTAAATATTTAATTCCTTAAGTAATAGAAGGTTACTAGGGCAATACATTAACCATCAGCCACCTGTGAGGGCTTGATAAGTCACTTAAGTTGACCAATCTTAGTGTTTATATCTCTGATGGCATAAACATTGTCTTAGAAGTTTAAGAGCAAGCAAAATCTTTCCTATGCCTACAGTTAGCTTTTGTATAATCCACTATATCTGTTTGTAAATATTATCTAAGCACATTCAATAGAATTTCATTATACTTTTTTATTGCTGGGGGTCAGAACACAAGGCTTTAACTAATCTGCATTTTCATTAACAATCTCCCTTATCCCAAGGAGTGATACTGACAGTGAAGGGGCTGCAGTAGAAGGAGTCCTTCTCTGTCACCAGGTCTGACAGGAGGGTCTGGTTGTGTATTCCATACTCCAGAATCATGTTCAGTGTCGCGGTCTCATTCAGGTGATTAAGCATGATGCAGGCCCTCTCGGGAACACCACTGTACAGCTGTGATGGGACCACCACCAGGTACTGCCTGTGAAGGAGGAGAGTCTGGCTCAACCATGGAGAGGTTACAAAGACATCATTATTGTGGCTGTTTCCAAGATAGTCTTCGTTATTGTCACCAATCAGAACAAAGCCATATTTCACCAGGAGTACGGAAGAGCATATTCTCCAAAAGCCTATCCAAAAGATTTTAGAAACTGAGAAATCCAAGAAGCTAAACATGTATACACCTCTCTTATAGAAACATCTGCCCTGGTAATATTTGTAAACCTATTTATAAGCTATGGATAACCAATCCATGAATTATTATGTATTTTGGATAGAAATAATTTACACCTTTAGCAATAGATCAAGAAAATGTGATTATATATAGTGGAACATTATTCAGCCTTAAAAATGAAGGAAATCCTGCCATTTGTGATAACAATGGCCATCCATGTTGAGAATATTATGTTTAATGAAATAAGCCAGGGAAGGATAACACTGTATGGTAACACTTACATGTGGAATCTAAAAATAAATAAATAAATAAATAAACAAATAAAGAAATAAATACAAATTCATAAATAGAGAGCTGACTGAAAGCTCTGGGCAGGGGACTTGGGTGGTGGAAGGGCTGAGCAAAAAAGAAAAAGAACTCATGGATTGCATGGACATTGACACCTGTGTGGTAATGGTCGGGGGTGGATGGAGGGAGAAGAGAGTGTAGGCAGAAAGATGGTAATGGAAAAAATACAACAAAAACCCTATTACAATTAATTAAGTAGAATATAAAAAAAAGAATGAAAGAAAATCCAATGCATAGAAACAGAGTAGACAAATGGTAGCCATGGTAGGATGCAGTAGGAATAGAGATATGTTGGGAAAAGGGTACAGACTTTCAGTTATAAGATGAACAAGGCCTGAGGATCTAATGTAAAACATGGTGATTATAGTTGATAATACTCTTTTGTATAACCTAAATTTGCTAAGAGAGTAGTACTTAGTGGTGTCACTAAAACAAAACAACAACAACAAAAAGAGAGTAAATATGTGAGAAAAGCATGTGTTAATGAACTCAACAAGGGGATTACTTTCATAATATATACATATATCAAATCATCACACTAGCCACTTTAAATACTTATAATTTTTTCATCAATTGTCAATAAAGCAGAAAAAACACTTCATTTTCTTTAACAAAAACAAAATGTGATTAATCAATTAATCATCATTGAAAACATAAAAACTTGTCTTCATGTAGTCTTGGGTTTGTTTCATATGGAAGATATCAAGAAATTTAATTTTTCCAGGGAACAATAAAAGATACCATTTAATACATAAGGAAGACTTGAATTGCTTTTCACTACCTTTATTTATTTATTTATTTTACTTTATTTTTATTGTTTATACTATACAGATATCCACAGTTCCCACCCCCCTGGTTTTTTATTACTATTTTATAAGCAACTTTAGCTCTTTTCTATCTTTCATTCTCTGGTGATTAAAGAAAGCCATGCCAAGCTAGCCTAATCACCAAACACATTACCACATATATCCAGAATAAAATATCACTCTCTTGTGGCTCTTTGCTCATTATTTATAACCACCCAAATATGCTGCATTTTGAGAAGCTTTGCTTGCCCATGCCTTTTGTCCTCCTGAAAGGGTCCTTGTATGAAGACCAAACCAATAAAATGGCAATGGTCTGGTGAAAATAGCATAAAGTATATAAAACAAAATGGAATTACTTATGTCAACCAAGATGGCCGCCAGTCAGCCATGACACTTAGGTTCAAGAAGGAAACTACCTAAGTAATGCTAGACACATCTGGCAAGGAGACACACCTAAGATATCTGCACACGTGGTGAGAACAGCTGTGTCTGCAGAGTGGGACCACCTATACATAGGTTCCTGGGGAAATTCCCTACTTGGCTCAATTGTGCCAAGACACATATCAAGAGACCCAGAAGGGTGGTATACCACCCTCAAGGAAATAACTGAGGCAAGTTCCGGACCACTGCTGAGACAGCTGAACTCCACACACCAGAGTGCTGTTTCACACCATGCTTATCTCCCTTGACATCGCCTGCTGGAGGTTCTGCCCTGATGGACTGAAGACTTTATCTGCCCTGCTGCCCACCTGGCTCCAGAGATCCTTCCTTTCAAGACACTGATGGATCCCTTGTCTACCATACTGTCTCCCAGACCTGCTGATTTGAGACTCTTGGATTCTGCGTGTGTATGTTATACATTGATTTGTGTGTGTGTATGTTATATTTCTTTTAGATTGTTAGGGTATGAGTAGGATAGTAGTGTATGTTGATGTTCTACTTTGAGTGAACCTGCATTCAATAGAAACTGAGTGAATAGCATAGTTACCCTGTGTAACTCTTGTCTCTTCCTTGGTGTTGGGTTGCTCAGCAGGCAGCTAGCCCAGCAGTTGTCCAGCTGATTTATAGGAAAGATTATAATCGTGAACATACACTGGGGGCCCTTTGTCTATCTGTAAAACTTCTATTTGCTTCATAAAACTTATCTTGAAAACAATTGTCTCCATGCAGGCTTCAGTGATGCCCCTTCCCTTATACCAGATCCCATAAGGAGCTAAGTTTCTCTTGTAAATACTCTCAGAGAATCCAACAATACCTGCTTCTGGTTTTGCACTGCATTTCATTCTGTGCACCAACTCTCTTATCTCTACTGTGAGGTACAGAGGACAGGGTCACATTTTGTTAACCTTTGTTAGTACCAAGATCTAATGCTAGCCACTGAAGTTTTGCTGAAGAATTGAGTGAACTGATGCACAAATCCTGGCTAGTCTGTGGGTTTGCATCCATTTTCTCAAGCCCTGACTTGAGGAAAGGCAAATGATCGAGTCACTTCACAATCACCATGACACTGCAGCCCTTTTCATGAGCCAATGTTAAATTTACTTCTTTTTTTGGGGGGGGGGGGCAATAGCTCACAATTCTACCTTTTCTATATTTTATGAGTGCTGTATAATTCTATAGTTTTTAATTTTTACTTTAAAAATTATATTTTTATTTGGTGAATATGTCATAAATGTTACTGCCCTATGCCTGGGTTTTCTAGAATTAGAGTATACTTTTTCCACATGTGCAATAAGAACTTTGAAAAATAACCTTTATTGAATTTATTGGGGTGACATTGGTTAATAAAATTCTATAGGCTTCAAGTGTACAATTATATAATACACCATCTGCATATTGTACTGTGTGTTCACCACCCCAGGTCAAGTCTCCTTCCATCACCAATTATTCCTCCATTATTTTTCCTATCTACTCTCTCCTTTTCCCTCTGGTAATCACCATACTCTTGTCTGTGAGATTTAAAAAAAAATTTTCACCTTTTTCACCTATCTCCACAATCTTCTTCTCTTCTGACAGCTGTCAGTCAGTTGTCTGTATCTACAAATCTGTTTCTAGCTTATTTGTGTGTCTTGTTCATTAGATTCTACATATGTGGAATGTGATAACAGCTTAATGACCCTTCTGAGCCCTCTGACAACAGATCATTTCACAAGGAATCAGAAAATAAATAAAAAGACAGACATTAAGAAGCAGATAACAAAACGGGAAAAAGGAGGACAATAGACTGCTCTGGAAATGTTGCTTACGGTTTTGCGGTAGCTGAGGCATCTCTGGGAAGGAGCAGGAGAAACAGAATTAAGACTGGATTGGGCAAATCAGTTCCCCTCATGGTGTGGAGAGAAAAAGGAAATAAAGGGAGTCTGAGCCCTTGATTTCGTGAACTCTGCTGCTGTTCCAGAATCGCTGGTTTTTATTTTACCTGATGGTCAAGGAAAGTAAACTGCTAACTGTTTATTTTTTGCAACATATTAACTACTTACAATATAAAAAAAATCAGTTTCCATAACTATCAATATTCTTTCACCTACTTCCTCAAAATTTTCTAGAAATTTGAAAAATAGTGCTTTGAGGCTACACTGACTCTGGTTATTAATCTTTAAATATTTTAAGGCTAAATGAAATATATTACATATTTTGATGAAATCAATAATTTTGATTTCAGTTACTTGGTACTGTTTGTCAGGCAGAAGGAAACTGTCTTCTCAGAACTTGGCTTAAGTAAGAGATGAGGAATGAAAGCATCAGTGATGTGCAATTTTATTTATGAATGAGGAAATAATTATAATAAGATTAACATTTTTGAGCTTTCACAATATCTCAAAGTTCTAAGTCCTTTCACATGTGGTCATTCATTTAACCCTCACAGCAGTGTGATGAGGCACATGCTGTTTTATCACCATTTAACAGAGGCATGGATACAGAAGTGGAGAGAAAGAGGAAACCTCATGAGGATACATGGAGGGCGAACATGAGTGGCAGGGAAGGAGTTCAGTTGGAGACAGTGACGGTAGGGCTTAGAGACATGGGGTAACTAGGTTATGCGGGTATGTGGATGCTTCTTGGGGGTTGGGATGCCACTGGGACCCAAGAAGGCCTGTGATGCTGCAGACTTTACTAGAGCACATTTCTGAAAGTAGATGAGTTTGGAATAAATGTCTGCTGGTTGTGTCAGTGTTTGCTTTGGGTCATCGAGAGATGCTGGGTAGCAGCAGCAGGTGCATTGATGGAGCATTTGAGCAAAGTGGCTCACAGGGATCACATCCTATCTCTCTTCATCAGCCTGTGCTTTTCTCTCCAATCTAGTGTTCTGTTCGCCTTTAAGACCCCTCAGAGGCCATTCTCCTGTGGCCTCAGCCTGGGCTGTGCGAGGTTATGATGTGGCTCCTCCTCCTGCCGGCATCATACCCTTGGGGCACAAATATCACTGCCAGCCTCCCAGTCTCAGCACCACATCTTTCCTAGCTGATGGCTGTACTACCATTTTCTTTTCCCATAACTGGAGATGCCACCCTCATAACCCATTATTACTTCCTTATGTCTCTGACGAATCCCGACCTGACTTTTACTTCTCCCAAACCTTCAGAACTCCTTTCCTTCCCCGCTCCCATCTTCACTCACTCATCCCAGCCTCCCCCTTTGTTTGGGTGACAGAGAAAAGTGCATATATGATCCTGTAGGCCTACTGGATTTCTGTGTGAATCTGAATGTGATTGTGAATGGAAGTGATGGTGCAAGGGACGTACAGAAGTAAGGGTATATTTGAGCCCATTTATATATATTCCCTGGGTGGGAATAGGCAGTTGGGAGTAAATTGATTAAAAGTCAAAATGATGGTCTGGTCAACCTTAGTTAAAATAAAAGAAAGGTTAACTGCACAAAGATATGCATGGGAGGGTGATTATCCAGTTTTTGTGAATTAAAAACATCCTAAATTTCCATTATGAAGAAATTGATTTTTGGTTAGTCACTCAGTGAAATAGTATGAATTACAAAAATATATTACATATTTCTTATGTGTATAGATAAAGAGGTGAAAATATTAAGTGAAAATAAGTTAGAGTAGCTATATATGAAGTGATATATTTTTTATTGCATTTACATACTTTAGCTTGTGAAAAATCTGAGAAAATTTGCTTAAATAATAATGTGGTTGCCTTTGGAGAGTGAAATTGTTTTTTTTTTTTTAAATAAGTTGAGCATTTTATTTTTTATTTTATTTATTTTTTAAAGATTTTATTTATTTATTTTTAGAGAGAGAAGTGAGGGAGGGAGAGAGAGAGAGAGAGAAACATCAATGTGCAGTTGCGGGGGGACATGGCCTGCAACCTAGGCATGTGCCCTGACTGGGAATTGAACCTGCGATGCCTAGTTCGCAGCCCGCGCTCAATCCACTGAGCTACACCAGCCAGGGCTGGAGGGTGAAATTGTTTTTTTAATTGCATTTTCTGATTTGCCACAGTTAGCATGTACTATGTGAGTAATAAAAAATATAAAGTTATGAGACAACAACACTATTTTATCAGTAGCACAAATACAAAGAGTACACACACAGGAAGAGATCCACTATTGTGTATCATTTAATTATTTAGGCATCTAAGTTACAAGGCAAAGATCATATTATAATCATCATTGAAAAATGATGTTAATTATCAGCTGATAAATCAAATACATCTTTGTGAATTTTGTTGAAAGTAAAGCACTGAAGCACCCCTATGTTCACTGCAGCATCATCTGCAATAGCCTGGGTGTGGGAGCAAATTAAGTGCCCGCCAATAGATAAGTGGATGAAAAGCTGTGGTACAATGAATAAAAAAAAAACTGTGGTACATATACTCAGTGGAATATTACTTGCCATAAAAGTAATGCAATCTTACCATTTGCAACAGCATGGATGGATCTAGAGGGTATTATGTTAAGTGAAATAAGACAATGACAAAATCATATAATTTCACTTGTATGTAGAATATAAAGAGCAAAATAAACAAACAAAATAGAAACAGACTCACTCATAGATACAGAGAAGAAGCTGGTAGTTGCCAGAGGGGAGGGAGATTAGGAGATCAGGTGGAAAAAAATGAAGGGATTAAGAATTACAAATTGGAAGTTGTAAAATAGTCACAGGTATGTAAAGTACTGCATAGGGAATACAGTAAATAATATTCTAATAACTATGTATGTTTCCAGGTGGGTACTGGCAATATCGGGGGGACAGCTTTATGCTGTACACCTGAAAGTAATACAAAGTCATATTGAAAATAAACTGTAATTGAAAAATAAAAGAAGTAAAAAGCTATATAATATACCTAAGAAACTTAGGAAAATTAGAATATTATTAATTTAATTATACTTTTATCAGTATGAAATATCAAAATTCTTTCATATTATCTAAACTATGACTTATATACATAGCTGAATTAACTTCTAGAAAATATCCACCAGTAAGCTAATTTGCAAAGCCTTCTCTAGTTGTCAAAATAATCAGTCATTTAAACTTATTTGTAATAGGAAAAATCTCATTTTATTTTTAATTTTAATAAACTCACAAATATATACCCCCTATGACAATTATCCGACTTTTGAGTTTTAAGATAAGTTAGAGAGTCTTGCTGGGTATTTATTTCCTAGGTGAAATGAGACTTCTACTTCAATATTTCTGTCCATGTTCTGCTTTAATCTTTTTTTCAAAAAAAATATTAAGTGTAATTCAATGATTATACATAATTCTGCCTTGTGGCAATAAAAAATGTTCCTATCAAAATGACATTGTGATGTGATACAGGTTTGATGTTTTTGTACAGCTCTGGAAACATGTACCAAATGCACATAAAAAGTTTTAAGGCTTAATAAAATATAGAAATTTCTCAACACAGCTTAAAGTTTGAGCATAGGATGCTAAGATGAATGAGTCTTCTGAATACCAGCATTCCCCAATGTATACGGAACACGTTAAAGCCACTCCTACAGCCTCAGTGAGGGGAAAAGGGTTGGGGGAAAGGTGAATGGAAAGCTCAGGCAGGGAGTTTTGCCATTGCTGCGCAGAGCTCATGGTTTCCTCCTTCCTCCTGGCCTCTCTTCCCACCTTCGGTTTCCTGTCCACACTCCGGAAATCCTGCCAGTGGACAGAACCAGAGAGCTCTTCTTCTAATTGGCTGACAGTGAGGGGGCGGTGACAAAGCCACAAGGGCTAGCACTGTAATGTCAGAGTTCTTGACAATCCAATTTGGAACTTATAAATTATTTATCTTGTATTTTTAAAGACAAAACAAAAAACAAACAAACAAAAAAACAAACCCAACACAGTTATAAGTAATAGTTCATTTCTATCATTAGAAAATTTCAGTTAAGCCAGTCAGTATGTTTGGGCTTAAAAGCTCATCCCCATTTATGACATTTTTTAAAAGAGGAAATGTGCTCTGAATTCCACACAACTTTCTTATAAACAACCATTTGAAGAATGGAGACAGAAATTACTTGATAGAGTCTCAAGGAATGAGTGTTCCTTGGCTCCAAAGTCAGCAGGGCGAGTGAAAGAGGAAAACTGTCGGGTTGACAAAACTGTGGGCAGATGCCCTCAGTGTGCCACCGATGAAATTTTGCCTGGCAGGTTAAAGCAACATGACTGTTGTCAGCCCATTATCTTTGCTGGCAAATATCATGGAATTGGCCCCAGTTGAGACTGCTGCCAAACCACTTAATTTCCTGGCCTAAAGTTTCAAACTCTGGAAACTGTGAATCTGGTCCAGAGGTTCTGTAAAGCTTTATAAAAGGTGGCCTAAGCGAACTTTTCTTTCTCTTAGGTGCACTTGAGCAATTGACTTTTTTCTGCAAAGGTGTCAGAAGCAGACCAGAGACAATAGTCCCTTATAAAAAGCTGGTATTTTAGAATGGCTGTTTAGATATTAAATAATTCAAACCTAAGCACCCAAGATTCTCAAACATCTTTTCTTCCCATCGTCACAAATGAAGTAAGACATCTGAAGGATTTAAATAACCCCAACAAGTGGGCCTGGCAGAAATTTTGTTGATAGAAAGAGCGTAGATTGTGAAGGGAACTGTCTACATCCTTGTTGAAGAACAAAGGCCTAGACTTATGGCTAATATGAAAAAAAGGAAATAATTCACAAGAAAAACCAGCCTGTGAAGACCAAACCCAGTCCCTTGTGAATGAAAGGCAGAGATCTCTGTAAGATCTGGTCAAGGTTTTGGATGGCAGAAATGAGGCGGCTAAGAGCATCAGAGCACAAAATCCTACCATAAAGCATAGGGTTTTTTGTTTTTTGTTGGCAGCTCCCAAGGGAAAACAATTAAGATATTTCAAGAAAAGACTGCAGAACAATACACTAAGACTGAAGTGAAGAGGAGGCATTGGGCTTTAGCAGCGGTAGTCCCGGAAGGGAAACCACATGCATGGAAGGCTAATGGCATTAGGATCTGAGAGGGTGGTTTATCCAGAGATCCCCCCATACCACTTAGTGTTTGAGCTTACACCTTGCTCCACTATCTCAAAGCAATAGGTAGGTTGTTTTGGGTTTTCTTTCAAAGGCTTTAAACTCTTCCACTATTGTGTTAATGATTCATAGATACCTAGTTAGAGGGGAGATGGCTGAACCAGCAAGAACATGGAACATTCCATGTCATCAAACCTCCTTGTGGCCTTGCACCAGCTCCCCAGCCACCGTCATCTTAGAGTTCCTCTCACATCTGGAACTACAAATGAAGGCACATCAGGGATCACACATATGATCCCCATGGAGATTGTCTCTAGCAGTCTGGAAGGCAATTTAAATAATTGTCATTTCTGCTATCCACCCCTACAACATAGATAAATGTAGAATATTCCAAAATGGGCCAAAAGTACCCATTTATAATGCCATGCTTTAAAAATATACATATATATATAATCTTTACTACGTTTTTTCTACTACCATTTAGTCCCCTTATTCTCCCCTCCCTGTAGCCATCAATGCCCTCTTGCCCATGTCCATGAGTACTTTTTCTTTTTTTGCTCAATCCCTCCATCCCCTAATCTGCCCCCACCACTAGCTTCTAGCTCCACTAGTTCCACCCTCTAATCTCCCCCATTGCCGCTAGTTAGAACTAGTCATCTGCTCTCTATCTGTACCTCTGTCTCTGTTATTTGCTCATTAGTTCAGTTTGTTCTTCAGATTCCACATATGAGTGAAGCCATATGGTATTTGTCTTTCCCTGACTGGCTTATTTCACTCAGCATAATGTTCTCCAGGTCCAGCCATGCTGTCACAAAGGGTAAAATTTCCTTCTTTTTCATGGTTGAGTAGAATTCCAATGGATAAATGTTCCATAGTTGTTTTATTCACTCATCTGTTGATGGACCCTGGGCTGCTTCTATATCTTGATGATTGTAAATAATGCTGCAGTGAAAATATGGGTGCTTATGTTTTTTTCAATTAGTGTTTTGAGTTCCTTTGGATATATTCCCAGAAGTGGGATCACTGGGTCCAAAGGCAGATCCACTTCTAATTTTTTGAGATATTCCCATATTGCTTTCTAAGTGTCGTACCAGTCTACATTCCCACCAACAGTGCAAAAGGGTTCCCTTTTCTTCACATCCTCACCAATGATTGTTTGTTGATTTATTGACGACAGCCATTCTGACAGGTGTGAGGTGATAGCTCACTGTGGTTTTAATTTGCACTCCTTTGAAGATTAGTGATGTTGAACATCTTTTCATATGTCTATTGGTCATCAGTATGTCCTCTTTGGAACAGTGTCTACTCAGGTCCTTTGCCCATTTTTTAATTGGGTTGTTTGTTTTTTTTTTTGGTGTTGAGTTTTGTAAGTTCTTTATAAATTTTGGATAGTAACCCCTTATCAGATATATTAGCAAATATGTTCTTCCATTCTGTGGGTTGTCTTTTATTTTGTTGATGGTTTCCTTTGCTGTGCAAATGCTTTAAGTTTGATGTATACCATTTGTTTATTGTTTTTCTTTTGTTTCCCTTTCCTGGGGAGATATATCTGATAAAAAAATTCTACAAGTAATGTCCAAGATTTTGCTACCTGTGTTTTCTTCTAGGATTTTTATGGTTCTGGGTCTAACATTTAAGTGTTTGATCCATTTTGGATCTATTCTTGTTGTGATGTAAAAAAGTAGTCTATTTTCATTTTTCTGCAAATATCTCTCCAATTTTCCCAACGCCATTTATTGAATAAACTATCTTTAGCCCATCTAATGTCATACTTTTTTAAATAACAGAAATATATTTAGGACAGATGGATATATGAGGCCTACAATGAACTTACAATTTCATAAGGGAACTTGTGCAAATATCTGTAACAATAAATGCATATTCACACATTAAAATTAATCTACATCATGCCTTGATTATATTACCAACATTATTATAGTGATTTCAGATAATAATTACCTACAAAGATCATAGAATTATTGATTATGCACAATTTCAGAGATACTAAAAATTATGTCGAAATAGGTTGTGACCAAAAATGAACCCAAACGGCAGATTTTAGCCAAATGTCAAAGGCAAAGATCAATGTCACAGCATTCCAACTTTAATAGTAGATAACAACTTAACTTGCATGAATGAAAATGTAGTAACAAAATGTCAGTTGTCTGTTTAATAAGCACTCAATAAATATTTGTTGAATGAAAGAATAAATAAAATAATTAGCATCTTATCTGGGCTACAGTAATGTTTATAGGACAAAGAAAAGCACTTGGAAAAAGAAACAATCTGAAATACAGTAGGGGAATATTTTAACTGCTCAAAGCAGCATAACATGGTGGTTAAAAGAATCCTCAACTGTCGAACTGCCTGGGGTGGAATTCCAGGTCCCTCACTTGCTGTGTCATTTGGGCAAATTACATACACTCTTGGTGCTTTAGCTTCCTCATCTGTTAAATTTGCTTAATAATAATTCTGTGATTGGATTACATTCATTAACATATGTAGAACACTTAGAAAGTACCTGGCCTTGACTGAGTGTTATACAAGTGTCAGTTATTATTGATTTTTAACTTAGAAGCTCTTCTTTGTGTGGGAGATATTTGCTATACATAACTGATGTGGGGAATCCATGGTTTTGAGGACCAAGTAAAACGGACTCAGTAAAGAAATTCCTATACAATGAATAAAAATGAACATACCAAATCATTACTAAAGCAAAATGTAATACTAGTAAAATTTTAGATGAGTGGAAATGTTTAATTACAATTAAGATATGTGTTGTATATTGCCTTGGTAAAATATTACAAATCTATTGAAAGTGATAAACATGAAGATTTTTCACAACATCAAAAGCTTTACTTACTGCTATGTGAAAAAAAACAGACCAAAATCTAAATTCTGACTTTAGTAATGGTGATTACAAAGACTAGGGAATAATGAAATGTGGAAAAACTTGACTTTGTAATTGCTGATAATTCTTATACAAAGTTAATTGTATGAAATATTAAAAAAATTTTAAATAAAGCTATTTAAAAAAAACTATGAAAGACATCATTACCTTTGAACATATTTCTAAACCAATGGTATTTCCAAAGAAAAATATGTTTACAGAGCATTGAGCAACTGTGAGTGGGAAGAATAAATGTGTCCTTGCCACCTCTGTGTACATTGGGGGAGGTAGAGTTAGAATCATTAACATATGTAGAATGAAATTAAAGTTCATATTAACATGAGATACTTATAGTAGTGTTTTTAATAAATAAAAGAAGAAGGAATTCTGGTTTTGATAATTTGTCTTTCATGATAACTTGATTTTTTGGATATGTTTTCTCCTTTTCAATACTTGGCCTGGTAGAGAGCAGGCTGGAAAATTCTGAGACTTGAAGAACACATTTTCATTTTTTAAAAATTTCCTGAAACAAATACTGAGAGTCCAGACAATGACAGAAAAGAATGAAAGGAATGTTCAATTTCTTGTTTTATTAGAAAGGCTCATCTTTGATATTACCATGCTGATTCAGAGATCAGGCCAGTGGGCTTTTCAGCTGAGTTGTTCAGACTGCACTAATATTTTCTTCAGATACATCATTAAAAACTGCCTTTGTGGCAAAATAATGTTCTATCCAGCTTAATGTTCTTCCTCTGAGTCATCAATGGGAAGTTTGTCTGCCCTCCCCACAATGATCTCCACTCCCCATACCACCAATCTGCTTACCCCTTTACTTTGTCTGTTTCAGCCATACTGAACTCCTTGTTTTACTGCAGTGCTTGAGAACCTTCCTGCCTTAAAGACTTTGTGCTTTCTGTTCCCCTTTTCAACATTTCTCTTCCCTTAAATTTTCATATAGACAGCTAACATCCTCACTTTAAACCTTTGTCCTCTATCAACTTCTCAATGAGAAGTGGTATCATGTCTTGAGGGCACATGATTCTCAACAAATAATTACTGAGTGCTTGCTACTATTGGATATAATTATTAACAACCATTATACTAAATTGTGCCTTCTGACAATTTAAAAAAGTTCTTATCAAGATTACATTGTGATATGAGTACAGGTTTGTTGTTTTTGCATAGCTCTGGAAAAAATGCACCAAATGCACATAAAAAAGTTTTAAGGCTTAATAAAAATACATACTAGTAATTTCTCATTGTGGCTTAAAGGTTGAGATAGGATGCTACGATTAATGAATCTTCCAAATACCAGCAGTTCCTAATCTATAGAGTGAGGGAAAGGAAGGGGGTAAAGTTTATATTCTATTTTTCAAGTTCATATTCTAGAAGCGAAAAACATAGAGTTTGAATGGAAGACCTCTTTCTTTTGGCTAACCCCTCAATCTTCTTCTGCACCACTACAGATCTTCCTAAATTTTTGATGCAGGATAAACGTGACTGGGTGTAGACACTAGGTTCTCTAGGGGAAATTCAATTATCCAGGGATTTTAAACATTTGTTCCATAAATTAGCTTCAGGAATTATATAAGCCTCTAGAAAATTTATGCACTCACATGAAATTTTTAAGAGTCTAAAACTTTCATTGGATATCAGGGCTGTGCAAGCCAAGCATGCCTGATTTTAATTACTTGATTACATCTGATTTAATCTCTCCATTTGCATTGATTTAATTTGTTGCCCTTAAAAAGCGTGTCCTCCTGGTGGAAGTCTCCTTTCTTTGATTTCAGAAATAGAATGCTTTCCATCCTAGGTAAGTTATCCTATACCCCAACAATAAGAGGTAAGTTGGATTAGCAGAAAGCTATTACCAAGGTTGTATAATTTATGAGGTTGTATTATCAAGCTTGTATAATTCTTTTAGGGGCAAAAAGCATCCATGAGATTCCAAGAGAAAATTCACATTGGATGATGAACGTGCTAGTAACTATGTTCGTGGCATGCTTTAGATAGAAGAAATATGCAGGAAGAAAGTATTAGTGCTGTGAATTTCTTCACTACCTAATATCTGTATGAGTGTAACTGTGAATGGACTCGTGAGGACTATAGTGGTATAAGGATGAAGCACGAGTTTACTGCAGCCATTTTGGATTTATCATGAGCCCAATACTGGGCACCGAGGCATGGAGGGATAAGGGAAAGTGGCACTGAGGGAAAGACACAGACTATAGAACTCTCTCCAGCTGAACTCCTGTGACCTAGCTGTCTGTCTATATTCCAGCTAAAAACTACTGGATAACATTCATTTATTTATTTTTATTTTTAATTTTAAGTAGTTTATTTTTTGTTGTATTGTCTATTACCACTTATACCCCCATACCCACTTCCACCTCCATCCCCCTCCCCGTGCCCTGCACCATCACTACACTGTTAAATCTGTCGGGATAACCATAGCCTTAGTTTCACTTTATCTTCTGAGCAACAATATTTAGCAAAAAAAGAGTCTCATTCAAATACCAGATTTAGTTATCTACCATGCCAATAAATCTGAATGGCAACCGTATGCTCAAAAACTCATCAAAGTAAAAGTCTCCTGGATTTCATTTTCCAGAATCACTCATTGCACATTTATTTACACCCACATGAAGGAAAATATATCTTCTGTGAAAGTTTGCTTTTCACAACATTGTCCCTCTCTTCAGAATTTGTGGTTATTATCATTTTAGCTGTTGCCTTTTGAATTCTTAATATTTAACTTTTGACTTTTCCCCACTTTTCTATTCTGGTTAAGGAAAAGGAAAAAATCTAAGTGAAGATATACAAGTGTATATCTTTTAATTTTAAGAGTTTTCACAGTATGGAACTTCCTCAGAAAATTAAAAATGGATCTGCCTTTTGACCCAGCAACTCCACTGCTAGGATTATACCCTAAGAATCCTAAAACACCAATCCAAAAGAAACTTTGCACCCCAATGTTCATAGCAGCACAATTTACAATAGCTAAGTGCTGGAAGCAACCTAGATGCCCATCAGTAAATGAATGGATCAAAAAACTATGGTACATTTACACAATGGAATTCTATGCAGCAGAAAGAAAGAAGGACCTCCTACTCTATGCAACATCATGGATGCAACTGGAAAGCATTATGCTAAGCGAAATAAGCCAGGCAG
>PVIA01009217.1:0-63340 GCA_004024845.1 Tonatia bakeri
ACTTAAATTGGGACTCCACAGGCAAGTACTGGCAAAGTCATCCATTCTGGCCAGGAGGTCTAGATAAAGGGGGAATGAGAAAAATGACCAAAAAAGATAAATCATTCTGAACATTAAGACAACAGGATTCCAGGACACCATGAGTGATAGGCTTCGGGCCAAACGTGTTTCTTAGAAGGATGAATCCAGTTCTAAGGATTATAGACACACGAATTTGAGCTCCTCAATACCCCCACCCCTGAGAGAGAAGGGTCTCTAAACTCTCATGAAAGTTTTATGTAATTTAAATTTTATGTTGCTGGTTACAAATTTTTCCATTGTTTTAACTAATCTGGTTTTTCACTTCCTATGGCATTCTTCTTCTTCTTCTCCTTCTTCTTCTTTAACACAGTTTTGGATAAATCACAGTCTTGTCTGACTATGGGAGCATTTCAATAAATATTCCCCAGCTTCCACTAAATGCTGTCATCACTGCAAACAGCAGAGGGCAGTAGAGTGCAGCGAGAAAAAAAAACCAGTCTGGATTCAGGATGCAGGGGGTGGGACTCTGGGCACCTCCCTACACTCCTCATGGGAACCTCAACTTGACTTCCATAAAATGGGGAGACTGGCTCAGTGTCTCTTAGTCTGTAATAGAGGCTGGCAAACCGACCCACGGGCCACATCTAGCACACCACCTGTTCTTGTACAACATGCAAGTTAAGAAGGGTATTTCATTTACCTTTTTTCAATGGCTGGGGGAAAATAATCGAAAGGATTAATAGTTCATGAAACAAAAAAGCCTTAAATATTTACTACCTGGCTCATAACAGAAAAGAGGGCAATTTGTAAGATGAAAGCAATTGTGAATATTACCTTCTCTTCCTGTACTCATGATTAGCCGAATGACCCAGACACATACCCAGAAGGGGATTCTACTTGGAGAAAGGAACTTTCAAGTCTACTAAAGCATCTAAAACTCACTCAAATGATGAGGGAACTCTGTCAGGACTTCTGATGTCATTTCAACCTCTGCACCTCCCCAGGGAAGAAGCAGCGACACATGGTAGGTATCCGCGTAATCACACGCAAATGTGCGTCCCGAAATACGGAGCAGAAGCAAGAGGGGGTTCACGGGCCCACCAGTTGTTATTTTACAAGTTAGGTGCTCATCTCATGGATTTTAGAAAAAATATACCACGAGCGATTTAAGCACATGAGCTTACACATTTCATTTATTTAGCTTAGGATGAAGCTACGTCGGAGGTTTGATGTTTAAGAATTAATGAAATAGGTGGTTGGGGGGGCAATGAAAGTTCAGGTGACAGTGACCCCCGCCCGGGGTCGCTGCCCAGGTTACAGCACCTTCCAACAGCGTGTGCCCCCGTGGGGACGCACGGGCTGGGAGTCTGCGTGACGACGCACCCGCCGTGTTCTGTTCGATGGAAGCACGTGGTGGAACCCGGCGGAGCACACCCGGCTGGGATCGGAACGGGGGAGGCTGCAGCCTCAATTTTCAAGGACCAGAAGCCATCGGTTCTATTTAGCTCTCTCCTCTCCACCTAGAACCATTTTGGGAACAGCTACAAGCAGCACCCGAAAGTAACCAACCAACCAGAACCCAAATGGGTGGGATGGACCTCACAATGAATTGAGTCCCTATCATTTCATCCTCTGGGGTCTCCTGTGGTTTCTTAAAGAAATGAGGCTTGCTCCTTAGGGTTCTGAGTGAAGCAAGGGGTGGGGAGGTGGCTGAAAAGCTACCCAAGGTCATTGCTTTGGCAGGAGGTCTAAGACCAGCAGTCCAGCCTGTAGGTGTGCTTTATTCATTCTGAAAAATATTCGGAGATATTTTGAGTTGACATTTAATAATGGGAGATTTCATATAAAAACATTTTCATGTAATAAGTACAGATTTCTCAGGTCTCTGGAACAGTGTGAAGATCTAAAAACCATGAGTCCACAGTCCTGCCTGGCAACCACGGGCTGCAGACCGAAATGGGGCGTGTGCCCTGGGGTCTCCCCAGCACGGAGCCTGAGGGCTGGCTGCCTTTACCAGCATGCTTAGCAGAGAAGCTTCTCTGGGCCCACGTCTCTCAAAGGTAGAATAACAAAGAACAAACAGTGAAGGCCATGTTTCAAAAAAAAGAAGAGTAAACGTACTTCCTCGTGGAAGCAGTAGAATTCTTAAGTGTTTAACATAAAACCAAATTATGTCTGGATAGAAAGAACTCAGGGCACCCTTACGTTCTGCACACTTGGCCAGCACAGCCCCCCTCATTGCCAGTACCCCTCCTAATGCACACAGGCATCTGATCAGCAACCACCGAAAGAAGTAACAGAGTTGCCAGCATTTCTGTAACACTTACTCTTCCGGGAACCGTGCTGAGCTCTCTGTTCTCCAATCCCCTTAACCCTCCCAGAACCTCGGGGACAGGTTCTATTACCCTCATGTTACGGACGAGGGAAATACGGCCTGACAGGTCAGGTGCCCTGATCAGAGCCACACGGGGAGAGGCGGCAGAACTGGACTCTGAAACCAGTGTCCTCAGTCTTAACCACTTCGCTGTAGCAAGTGTCAAGAACTCAAGACAACTATTCAACAAGGCAACCTTTAAGGAGGGGGACAGCGTGTGGGGAAAAGTCTAGTATGGGTTACCTGGCATGTTTCTCTGATATTTAGGCACTAAATGATGTGATTGCATGGTTTTGACAGAAGAACAATATTTCAATTAAAATAAAATGCTTGAGACAGAAAAAGCCGTGGCGGGAAGCTGCTGTGGTTCATCTACGAGGCGTCTGGGCTGAGCTTGCAAGGACATCTAGCCGCCTCCCTGCAAAATGTCCTGCAGGAGCTCAGGCGAGCTGCTCATCTTAGAATTAAAATCCGCTCCATTGGCGTGAAACTCTAGGAAGCTCCCCGTGGCTCCGGGCCGCCGGCCAGCGGGGTTCGGCCAGGTGTGCGCTGGTGCACTCCCGAACCCCCGACGGCCTGCCCCAGCCTCCCCCACCCGGGGCTGACCTGTGCTCTTGTCCAGGAAGTCCATGGACTCCTCGCTGGCGCTGAAGTGGCTGGACATGGCCTTCTTCTCGGGGTCCTGCTCCACGTCGGAGCCCGTGTGCACGGAGGAGTTCGTGCTCATGGGCGAGCGGGGCACGTCCGACAAGGAGATCCGGCGGCCGGCGCCCCCGCCCAGCATGGGCTTGCTCATCAGGATCTTGGGGGACGCCGTCATGTCAAAGTTGAGCTTGACCTTCTCCTGCTTGTCTATCCTGGCGGCGCCTGCGCTGGGGTTGCTGGGGTCGAGCAGCATTTGGTACTGGCTGTTGGGCGTGTAGGGTGTCCTGAACGGAGAGTAGTTAAAAACCCCAAACTTCCTGCGAATGTTCTCCACGTACACCTCCATCTCCTGCATTGCACTGTTGAAGATGCTTTTAGTCTTTTTCACAGAAAAAGGAATTTCTTTAGACATGAGGTAGCAATTATTTATCGGAACCCAGGCCCTAGGAGGGCAAAAGAAAAAAAGAGAGGTTAAGTCAACTTTGGTCACTTCCAAGATTTTTATTTTTAACTGTTTTTCTTTCATAAACGTCATTGCGGTAGGAACACGGGACGTGAGTTCTACCCTCTTAACAAACACGTGAGCCGGCGGCACAGAACTGCCAGCTACAGGCACTGGGCTGCACAGCGGGCAGGTCTCCAGAGTGTATTCACCTTGTTTCACCAAAACTTCACGCCCGTCCAGTAGCGATCCCCCATTCGGCCTCCCCCAGCCCCTGGCACCCACCATTCCACTCTGAGTGTATGAATTTGGCTGTTTCAGGGCCCTCGCTGGAATGGAATCATGCAGTAACTGCCCTGACACGACTGGCTTCATTCACGCAGCATGAAGTCCTCGGTGTCCGGCCGCGCCGCGGCTCACTCGTTAAGGAGGGGAAGTGTCCCACTGTGTCCCACGCATACCGCATTTCCCTTACACACGCGTCTGTCGCCCGAACGAACATTCCAGTTGTTTTCAGAATTGTTTTTTTTTTTTTTTCCTTAAGGCAAACCCAACTAGCCTAGCAGGCTTGCCAAGATTTTTAAATGCATATTCCATTTTTCTAAAATGACTTGGCTGGAATGGTTAATAAACGATCCACGTAACACACACATTCTATCGTCAGGACTGACCGTGAACGTGAACTCAGCCAGAACGTTAAAAGGCTCAACAGACTTAGTCATTTTAATCCACTAAAGAAAAGATAACTCCCTTTGGCTTTGGGTTGGTAGAGAATAACAAAATAGTCACTGCCTCCTAGACCACACCTCCCAAGAGAAAATTATTCCCCAATCTCACTCTTTTGCACTCAAACAAGAAAAAACTCTTTCTCTCAAAACTGGAGTTCTCCATGGGACTAGGAGGAAATGTTGCAAAAACCATAACCCTCAACAGAGGAGCGTGGTTTTCAATGTGAAGATAATTCACATGGAAAATAATGAGAAAACAGCCCCGTGGTCCTCCGGCACACACCCTCCACTTCCCAGGCTGGTCCTGCCTTCCCACCTCCCACACCCCACACGCCCGTGTGCCCTGCTGAGCCTTCGCGAGAACACGGGCTGCTTTTCTGGAATCAGTGACCCTGAGTGGCAACAGCCAGGAGATGGGCGCACCACTCCCACGCTCTGCGGAAGGCAGAGCCAATACCGAAACACCCGAGGTGTAACTTGGTCACGTTTCGAGACACTTGGCCGCTGGGAACCAGACGGAGTACGCTTCCCGAGGTAGCCTTTTGTTCTTCACAGCCCATGAACTCCAGTCCGGGGCCCAGATGCAAGAAGCAAACAGCACCGGGAGGAGGAGTGGAGCTTGGCCAGTCTACTGCAAGCACCACCTATCTATGTAGGAATCTGAACCCCACCCTACCCAGCCTTCCAAGGTCGCAAAGAGAAACAAAGTATGAGCTTCTTCGATTACATTTTACCCAAAGTTTCACAGAGGGCAGGCATCTTGACCCTAGTTTTAAAGGAAAAAGCAACCCAGGGAAAATAAAGCAAGCACCTGGGGCAGAATGCAGGGCACGGGCTACATGTGACTACACAGGAACACCACCCTAAAACTGCACACACCAGCGGGGTCTGCTCTCTCCGAGTGCTGGCCATGACCGGCTTCCCGTCCATCCAGCTCACGGCCGTCTCCCTGCTGAGACCGGAGGAACCCCGCCTGCAGCCAGTCGGAAGGGCCTGGGCTCCACGTGTTACAGCAGGGTGGGCGAGAGTCCGGGCCAGACGGGACAGATCTGGGGATCACTCAGGATCCCCAGGGCTGTCTGCAAGCAAGTGACTTCCCCGGCCTGAGCCAGCCTGGGTGCTGCCACCGCCAACCTGGAGGAGGAGCCTCAACCTGGAGGGGTGCCACGGGGGGCAAAGGAAACAGCCCAGGCCTGGCACCCCCAGGCGCTGAGAAGGCACTGACGAGCCCTGGGGACACTGGGACTGCATTTCCCCCACACTGTCACCTGGTATCGGGGCCTTACCTTTTTCTTCCCATGTTCTTAAGTGCCTTCAATGAAGCTGCTTGGCAAGTGATTTCAGGAAAGTGAGTGTTTCTTTTCCTTTAAGCAGGCCCAGGAAATATTCAAAGGAAAATTAGATTTGCTTAACAACAGAAAGCCTGGGGGGGGCAATGTCATGGGGGTGGGGGGCCGCAGAGTCGCACAGGGGAGTTGGTGTTACGCTTTCTAGCTCTGGGCCTTGGGTTTGTCATCGGGAAAACGGGCAGAAACGCGGCTTCTACAAAAAAGTGCCGGCTACACAGTCGGCCCTCAGTTAACGCCAGCTCTGCAGGAATTGAACAGAATGTCTTCTATTGTTTTATATAATACTGTATGTGTCTATGATATAAAACATAAAATCCAAGGTATTTTAAAAGACAAAAGGCACCAGATGGGACTCTTCAGAACATGCCTTGATTTGCATGAAGAGCCTTCCTTCCCTGGCTCCAGAATTTACTCACTTGACAATGAACATGGAATGGTCTGTGGTATTTCTTACTCTACTGTCTTTTTTTTTTTAAGATTTTATTTACTTATTCTTAGAGAGTAAAGGAGGGAGAAAGAGAGGGAGAGAAACACCAATGTGCAGTCACCTCCCACATGGCCCCCACTGGGGACCCGGCCCGCAACCCAGGCATGTGCCCCGACTGGGAACCAAACCAGTGACCCACACTCAATCCACTGAGCCACACCAGCCAGGCTTCCTCCACGGTCCTGATCAATTTCCCTGACACCTGTCCCGGCTCACAACCCCAAAGCAAGCTCCACTGCGAAAGAGTGTGTTTTCCCCCTTGCAGCCTCCCTGGAGCCTCCTGGTTGCGCTCCTGGGTCTGACCCAGAGGAGGCTGTGAGCAAACAGGCCCCATTCTGCTTGGAGGGAGGGACACTCACCCTTTTAGGAGTGACATCCCCGACGGCCATCAGGGACTCCCTGCTCAAGGCCAGCTGACGCATGCCTGCAAGGCCGACGTACTGCCCCTCCAACCACTGTGGGTGTCCACAACACCTCGCCCACTACACTTCCTTCACCCAGAACAAGCCCAGCAGCTCAGCACACTCCCTCCGAAGGGACAGAAGACACCAAGGGGGCTAGAGAAAACCTCACGGACATCAGACTGGTGCTGCTGACTTTTTCACAAATGTAGGGGCCCCACGGGGAGGGCGGTATCTGGAAACAGAGGCAGCACAGCTCATGCCCCTGAGCCACCACCAACGGCTGTCAGTAGGAGTTAAGATGTCCGTGCAGAGTGTCCTAGCTAAAAGCAGAATCAAAAGACTCTAAGGGCCTGCAAACGTTGGGTGGATTGGGGTCTATATCCTCAGTCTATCCTATTGTGCTCTACCGCAGAATAAGAATAATCCCAAATCATCAAGATGGCCAACACCTGCGTGCTCTAACGGAGAGGCAGGAAGAGACACAACCTGCCAGGCATTCCTCTCGCTCTTCAAAAGAAAAGCCAGATTCCTAACAACAGCCCATGTGATCTGCACACTGACCAACCCCACCCCCAACCCCAAGTCTTTTCATCCTCCCCTCCCCCATCCCGTAACAGGTCCTGGCCTTCCCGAGCCTGAGCCTCTGCTCTCTCTGCCTCTGCTCTCTGCCCTTCCACCACATCTTCGTCCCCTCCCCCACCCCTCCCCCTGCCTGGGCCCCCACCCCCACCCAGCAGACCACTGCCCCAAGACCACCGTGCCTGTTTGTTTACTTGCACGATACCTGTCTTCCGCACCAGGATGTCAGCCTTTTGAGGGGCAGAGACAGCGTCTTCCTACCCAGCCCTAATCCCGCAGCACCCAGCACCCAGCCTGGCTGGCTGGCCAGCCCACAGCAGGCACCAAATACATACTTCTTTGGATGAACAAATACATGAAGTTTTAAAAAGATTTCCAACAAAAACAAGGTCAAATCAAATAAAGGGTGATATTGTACCTCCTAGCAAACCCACGAGCATCTCCGCTACCTTCCACTCCGCCTCCCGACACTGCGCGGCCTGGGCTCCTAGTAAATGACTTCGCGGGTTACTTTGGAACTCGCTCTTGTCTTTGGTTTGCGAGATGACAAGTAAAAGCTAACCCAGAGAGCAGGGCTTCCGGTTCCGGTGTTGCACAGAATTGTAAACGGTGTGTTCTGCGTATTCCGCGGCCATGTCTGTAACACAGGGCCCGGCAGAAGTAACGCCTGCTTGAGTGTGGTTGGTGGGGTAATAATACTACGGCTGTGATAATTTATAGTTTTAATTTGAACATTTCACCTAACATGTCACAGGGTGTGCCTGAGGGTGATGTTGTTATGCTAGAGATTTACACACTTACGATTTCCTAATGAAAGATTTTGCAATAAAAAGAGGGGGCGTTCTTTGTGCCGGACCCTGCGTGTTTAGCATTATGTCTTCAATAGCCTCCCCTGCGTGCTCCCACACTTTGTCAAACTGCTTGGTGAGGCTTCCAAAGAGCCTTTGCCTCATTTAATCATAACGTTACTTGTTAAAATGGAGCTCAGGTATTAACTGCTGCTCATCGAGGTCTACCTGTCGTTCTCCAGCACGCGGGGGGGGCTGGGGGGGCTGCGCTCCGAAGGGAACTGCTAATCGCTGCAATAATTTACTTTGCTGTGAGCACGGGAAAGGGGAGGGCAGAAAGGCTGGGAGGGAGGGCTTGCACCTGTCAAAACAGCAGCCCCTTATAATTTCCCATTTTCGCTTCAGAGAAAAGGAACAGGGGGGAATTACCCCACACCGTGATAGGGAATCCATTTACTGGTAATCTGGGGAAATGCCTCTGATCCCTGAGAACATTATTTTCAAAACGAATTAGCACAGTGGTTTGATTTACTCCAGAAAAAAAAATTTTTTTTTTTTTTTTTTAAAGAACAGCAGCATTCACAACAGCCATGGAACCTTATTCCAGTGCTGGCTTCGCCACCGAAAGCAGGAAAGCAAGATTCTTTTCTAATACACCTGCAACAGCTGAAGCCCACACACTCCCAGGCCTAACACAGCGCAGGACGACACCTTTAAACTCCTGGATACACGATCACCGGTCAGCACCAGGACCCTCAACAAAGTGGCGGCCACCCGCCCCCCGTGCCCTCTCGTACCCACTGGTGTAGCCAAGGCTCAATGAACGCTACACGTCTGCAGCCCGTGTTCAACTCCCACCTGTCGTGTTGTCCGAAGAAACGGGCATCGACCTGCCCGTCCTTGTCCCTCAGAGCTTTTGCAGGCCAGAACGGGAACCCCTTCAGTTTCGCCCAGACCAAGGGGTGTGGATTGCTCTAGGAAGAGAAACAAAATGCAGAGTCTGCATGCAGCTGACTGCAAGAGACGCACACACAGAGCTTGGGGTCTGGGGCTAGAGCGAAGTAGAGCTGACAGAGGCCACGGCTGCAAGACAACAGCCTCACGCAGTCTCTCCGGGGAACCCTGGGCGGAGTTCCCCAGAGGAGTGTGGCCAGTAGGACGGGGTGAACGTGGGAGCGGGGTTACAGGGTGAAACCAGGCACTGGGCACTGACAGCTCTGGGCATAAACCCGGGTTGTGTCATCGTTACCTGGGTGGCCAGGAGCCAGAGATGCCACGCTTCTGTGCAGCCCAGAGAAGGTAACCCTTAAAGCCTCTGATAGGTGGGAGGATTAAATGTGCCTTATAACTAGGTTGTAATCAGGGCAGCAACAGCCCCTCTTATTCGTTAGGGAGGGCTACTCAAACCCTAAACGACTGAGGCGATAATTAATCTCCAACGGCAGGAGGAGACCCGAACCGTGTTCTCATTCTCAACTTTACTGGCCCCATCCTGCCCCCCGATACACTCCACTACCACCGCCGGCCCCCTCCAAAATTACACTTCTCCCTGGGGAGGACAGTTTGGAAAATGCAGATCTGCGTGAAAAACAAGGGTGATTTTCCTCCTGGACTACCCCCCACCCCAATATATGAAGATATCATAGACTGAATCCAAGGAAGCAGAAGGAGGTAGCTCCCAACCTCTTGAACAGACTGATGAGTGACACATCTGCATACCACTCGTGTCACTGTCAGCACTGTTTGGCGTATCCTCACTCTCTCTGAGGGGCTCCCTCCCACCCTGAACCCTGCAATCTCCCCAGGCTAATAAACCCACTTCCCATGCTGCCTCTGACCCATGCACGACCTTCCAGCCAAAGGGGGTTCTCCTACCTGTGTTATCTTCACTCTGCCATATATATTTTTTATGATCTTTATTTTGTTTATTTTTAGAGACAGGGGAAGGGAGAAACAGAAACATGGGTCGGCTGCCTCTCACACACCCCTAGCTGGGGACCCAGCCAGTAACCCAGGCATGTGCCCCGACCGGGAATAGAACCAGCGACCTTTCGGTTTGCAGGTCAGTATTCAATCCACTGACCCACACCAGCCAGGGCTCTACTAGAACTTTTATCAGCGAAACAAATTATTTAAAAACTTCATCGAAGCTTAGTTAAAGAAGTCACCAAGAGAAAGCTGTCTTGGGTAACCAGTCATCCAGGCATAGGGTTCAGAAAAGGAGGGAAAGAAAATCCAACTTACACAAGGCTCACAAAACCAGTTATCTCGTTTTTGGCAAGCAGCTAAATAACACTCTGGACAAACTTCAATTTCATTCATCTGTAAAACAAAACAACGACAAAAACAAAGTTAGAAGGTGGCATCCCAGGGGCCTTCCATTTCTAAGCCCTCAAGAAATGCAAGATGACACTGGCAAATATCATCAGCTGAACAAACTCACGCCACGGGATTACATCTCACCACCCCCAACGCCCCACGCAGCCCGAGCCACCACCCTCGCTCTCCAAGACATGTCTCCCAGCTTCCACTGCGGTTCACTCCCCGTACACACTCGGCAGCCAGAGCCACCTTCTACCAACACACACTTGGTCTCGTCCCTCCCCTCCTATCAGAGGTTCTGCACCCGGGCAGTTTAACACCTCCAGAAATGTTTGGCGACTTAGCAATGTCTGGAGACGGGTCTGGTTATCACAACTCAGGGCTGGGAGGGCCAGCCGAGATAGGGATCTATGATGTGTAGATGTGCAGGACAGTCCCCACAACAAAGGATCCTTGGGCCTCAAATGTCAGCAGTGCCAAGATTGAGAAACCAACAAGGAAATCTGAACACCTGATCAGTTCCTTCAAGGCCGGGTGTGGTCTAGCCTCGGCATACCTGTCTAAGCTCCCCACTGCCTTCCGGCCACGCAGGCCACCGAGTGCTGTGCTGTGTCCCTGCATTTTCACTCACACCACCCAGAGCGGCTAGTTAATACCACGGTGCCCTAAGTTACTGACACCAGTCTGAAAATTCTACTACTAACCATCCCTCTCCCTCTCAAGAAAGTGCCTTCCCCCAAGGAATCATTGTGACTTAGAACCAAGGGCTCCTGAAGCTCCATCACAGGTCTGAAGTCAACCCCCACTATTTCATAGAGGAAGAAAATGAGGCCCCAAGAGGATGTCAAGTACCACGGTCTCGGTCTCACTGCAGCGAAGTGGCAGGGCCAAGATTTGAACCCAGGCAGTCGGGCTCCAAGCTCGTGCGCTTCACCACTGCCCTGCAGTTGCTATACCTTCCTGCCCCCGTGGGGCCTCCTGTTATCTCCTGCATTGTGCAAGGTGCCAGATACGAAGTGGGTGCTCAGTTAATCATTAATTTTATAATTATAACTTGCAATTATAATTGAAAAAGGAATGCTGGAATGTAATCCCTCTTTCTACCCAGTCTACTTCTCCTCTAAATGTAGTGGGTAGAACAGAGTGGGAACAGCGGGTCCAGGACAGCCCTGGCCTTGCAGCCCACAAGGCAGCAGTGTGCTGCCGACAGGTGGATTCCAAAATGCCAGACAGAGAGTATCTGGGCTCAGTCAAGTCCACCTCGGGGCACCCCACCAATTAGCCTATGCTTCAGCTGCGAAATCCTGGGAAACAGATGAATCTCCAGGGAGGAAACAACCAAACAAGTCACCCACACAAACCGCCAATGAACAGTCATCGAAAACAGCCCATGATCGCCTGTCATCAAAGGAAGGCAAACCAAAACCAGCACCCCTGCTGGTGCTGGTCACACTGATGGAGGGGAACCATACGTACGTGCACTTTCTCCAACTAGAACCTCAGTATTGCAAAGGACACAGAAAAACCACGCCTGTCCGTTCCGGGCTGTTGTATAAATTGCTACAGCTTTTCCAAAAGACAATCTGAAAGTTCCTAACACCTTGGTCTGTTTACAGTCTTGGACCCAGTAGGTACGTTTCTAGCAATTATTCTAAGATACCATCAGAACAGCCACGAAAAATTCTGTTCTTTCTGTGTGTTTAGTTACCTAGGGAGACACTCTAACTAAGTGGAAAATGTAGACTGTAAAACTCTTTGTAAATCTGTAGACATGAATGTATCCTAAGATATCCATGTTTTCCTTATGAAAGAGAGAGAAAGAAAAGAAGAAAAAGAAAAAGAAAAGAAAAATCAGGCACAGACAGGGTGAAGGCCATTCCATCTCAGGCTTCTGCAACAGGGATCTCATACACGAAGCCTTCCTCATACCGCATCTGCCACCTGCCTGTCCCACAGCCACTCGAGCCTCAGGGCGGTGCAGCCCGGCAGGTCTGACTCATCCCACCATCACACTGCAGGTATTTGTGAGAGGGACAGACTCACCAGGACAGCTGCGCTGCTCTGAGAAAGAGTCAGGCCCTTTCTCCAAATAATGCCAACAACCAGCCATCTTCTGCAAGACTGAAAAGGACCGGACTCAATGCCACAGACTTGGGGGAGAAAAATTATGAACTCTATCTATGCCCCCAAGAAAACTCGGCATGTCCAGTGCTTGACCATGACTCAAAGCTAAAAATAAATGGCCATTTCCACTCCTGTGGATCATGATGAGGGTAACGGTGCTCTACAGCATATTGGGGGGGTCCCCTCCATCTTGCTGTTACTTTTCCTTGAAGAGAGGGGAACTGTCTGTTCCTCAACAAGCCCTAAAACCACTCCAGCGACCCATTGGGAGATTCTGCACACGGAAACGTCGGCCACCCCGACCCTCCTTCTGGATGCGTCTAAAATACAACTGGAGAAACACGTACCTCATGCTCACAGATTTTGATGACTACTTTCGCTATTTGCGTCAATTTGTGATTTCCTAATGGAATAAGAAAATAAGATTAATCCAAATGAAAATGTGTTAACACTGAACCCTGGGACTCTACTTCTAACAACGTTTTAAATTGCTTCCCCGCGCCACCCCCATGAAGCTTTGAAAGGCCGAAAACCTTCTAATCCCAGTTCAAATCGTGTGACTCCTCCCATGCATGTCTGCCAAGCTTTGGTGCCTGGACGTCATCTTTTCTGAAACTGAGCAGTTTGTGGGGCTCCCCTACAAGGCGTGGATTAATATTTGAAAAATGCCTTCACACTTAAAGGCTCAAGCTGCTGGAAAGGAGGCTTACTCCACCCACTGTCCCAGACTCCAACCCAGGAAGGCATTTAATTAAGTAGCCCCGCTGTACCCAATGCTCCAAAACACACTTTCTTGTGAACGCCGCAAGAAGCCGTATTGGAAGCAGATACGAATATTCCCATTTCGTTGATGAGTAAGTCAAGGCTCAGGAGTCATTGCTTCCATGAGCCCACTTCGCTAATGAGCTAAAGATGGCCCCAGGTGGAATTCTAACTCCCTCACCTTCGCAACAAAGCAGAAGACAAAAGGGTCAGAAAGCCACATTTTCTTCTAATGTTACTTATTTACAGAAATAGTGTATTTGTTGGCAAAAAGATTTCACACACATATACAAAAACACCTAGATTTCTGGCTCCCTTGAAAACTCAGAAGATCTGAGAACTCTGTCTCCGACCAACCACAGGGCGGACACAGGCAACCCCGCCAGACCAGGTGGGAGTCCCCTGCCCTCCGCAGTCTCCTGCTGTCCCCACAGTCGGTGCCTGTCCTGGCTTGTGCTCTGTGTTTCTCCAGGCAGTTCTCATTCACTTGTTTGTATGTTTGAGTCTAAAATCTTTACACAGGTTCTCAATGCCTTGACTCTCTTCCCTCCCTGCACCCAACCCTGAAACTAAGCAACTAATGCAAAACATGCACTTTAAGCAGACATCTACCCACTCGTAGAGCTTTCCTTCAACATTACCAGAGTCTACACTAGACCCAAGGGTATGCCAGGAACAAGACAAGGTGTCTGCCCTTAAAGAGCTTACATCCTGGTGAGCAAGTCAAACAGATAAAACCAATACCATCCAAAAAATGTCATCTGTGCTGCCACAGGGAAGCACAGGTACTGTGACAGTCCCTAACGAGAGCATACGATCAGTCTAGGTCACAAGACATGAGAAACTGAGATTAAAGAATAAGAAAAAGCCAGCATAAGACAAAGAGGGAAAGACTGTTCCAGCAGGAGACCAGAAGACCTGGGGACAAGAGGAGCGGGATCTGGCAGGTCACTGAACGGTATTGGCCAGAGGGTTAACGAGACGACTGCAGGAAAGAAGTTGGGGCAATGGGAAAGGTGCCAGGAGGACACCTTTCTGTCCAGAGGCTCAATCCTCTAAACCCCCAACAACACAACTGATAAAACTCTACCCAAGTATAAAGCTCCCCTACAACAATAATAAAACACAAAAATCAATTTTTTTAAAGAAGCAAGAGATTTTAAAAGGTATTTTACCAAAAGCTATTTAAATGACTAAAGCACATAAAAAGAGATACTCAATACCATTTAGTCACTAGAGAAAGGCAAATTAAAACCATTTCAACCTAATATTTCATACCTTCAAGAATGGCTAAAATTAAAAAGACAGACAATCCCAAGTGCTGCCAAGAACGAGGGGCAACGAAGACTCATACACACTGCTAGAAGGAGTGCACAATGATACAACCACTTTGCAAAACAGTCTGGCAAAAACTCTCACAAAGTCAAGTACAAATTCAATGATCTAGCAATACCACTCTTGGGTATTTCCCCAAGACAAAGGAAAACCTGTGTCCACAAGAAGACTTAGACAAGAATGTTCACAGCAGTGCTGTTCACAACAGCCCAGAGCTGAAACACACACACGCGCCCAGCAATGAGAAGGTAAATAAATTGTATGTTGATAAAACAAACAAACGAAAGCCCTCAGCAATAAAAAGAAACAACACACACAACATGGATAAACCCCCTCAAAGATATTATGCTGCATGAGAACAGCCAGACACAAAAGAGTACAGTTCAATCTCTAGGACTCCATTTAAATGAAATTCTAGAATACGTGAAACTAATCTACAGTGACCGAGAACAAAATAGCAGGGCAGGCTCACTGGAAAAGGGAAAGTAGGAATATAACAGGATCATGAAAATGTCAGTCTAGAGCTTATTAGGGTTGTGGTGACACGTAAAACCTGTGCTTTTTATTGTATGTAATTATTCCTTCATTACAACGAAGTTTTTTTTAAAGGACAGGTAGCAGCATCATAGAGCCACGAGCCAGCTTGGATGTCAGGTCATACTTACAAACACACATAGTCACTGGTCCCTATTCCCCAATATTGGCAATCCATACACAGTATTCTGACATTGGCCCTCACGCATGACAAAAAGCCAGATATTTTTATGCAGGGTGGAAGAACAGGCAGTACACCCAGCATACTCTTTTGCAGGCGTCGTCTGCGCCACTCACCCCCATTGTAAATGATGCAGTTGTGCAGAATCCACTTGGCATCAGCCAGGAAGGCTTCTGTGCAGCCATACATTTTCTTCTTAGCGTTCTGGGGACAGAAGCCAGGACATAATCACCAGTGAGCCTCTCTCCACAAGCCACAGCCAGTAACACCTGCGTCCCCCACGTAATTGTCTTAGCAATCATTTGCCAAATTAATTAATGCTCTCACTCATTTCCCAAGATGCGATCATAGTTGAGATCTATAACTCTATAAAAACGCAGTCACTGAATTCATCACGCTAACTTGGATTTTCTCATTTTACGGCAGCTGTCTTTTATCAAGCAGCTTATTCCAATGAACCAGGACATTATATATACGTATTTATGTATTTATTGTTACTAGTAATAGTCTCCTGTAAGCCTCATAATGGAGAACTCAATGAAGCCGTTATTATCATCCCCATTTTATAGATAGGGGGGCCAAGATATGGGAATATTAAGAAAAGTATCCAGAGTCTCAAAGCTATTAGTTTATGAATTCCAACACTGTGTTTTTCAATGCCTTTTTTCCGGAATGCCATGAGGGTATGTGCCATTTTCTAAAAGAAGGTTAGACTTCTTGTGTGTGTGTGTGGGGGGGGTCATCTGTCCTCGTTCATGTTTTCTTGACCCAGATTTTGGTGCAAACAATTTGAAAATCAGCACCAGGATGTCGTGCACCATCTTAACGGTTACAAGTGTAATTTCCAGCATGGAGATTTAGCATGAGCTCTTAAAACACCTTCAGGCATTAAAGAAATATCCTTAATGGTAGAATAAATCACGATCTGTGAAGCCATACATGTATTGCTAATGTGAAGGTTTCCCAGACACTTAACTTTCCCCTCTTCCCTCCCGGGGCCCTCATTAGCACCTCCGAAAGGGGGAGAAAAGGAGGCAAGACTCATACCCATCAAGTCGCTAATTCTAAGAAGCTATGACTTTTCCAGGGAAAGAACTAGAATCACGAGCAAAAGTAATATTTGGAGTTAATCAGTAGACTTCAACACTCCATTGCCATCCTGGAAAGAATATCACAGAAGAACTCAAGGGGTAAGAGTTCTTCCATCCCAATCAAAACGGGTCAGAGGAAACAGGGAGAAACCACCTAACTTGAGGTGGGGGCACGAAAAAGGAGGGGGACCCTGAGTCATCGTGACAACTGTGGGCTACAACGACGAGGTTCTTGGAAGGAGGCCGACCTTTTCCAATGTGCAGAGGTCCATGGGGTGGAAGATGTATTCTGCGTAGTCGGGGTGCTGTTCCAAAGGAACAGGTTTCTGGAATGCATCCGTCTGTAAGGAGAAGACGGACACACAGATGCCGACTCACCACTGCTGTGAAGACCAAGCACTAAAGCCAGCCACGCCCTTTAGGAATGGAGACCCATTCTCAGACAATACGGTTCTAAAAGTTTTCAACAGGAATGACCTTGAGGAGCTCCAAATCGGTTCCCCTTCTCATTTTATCAATCATCATGGGCCCACTTGTGGTCTGTTTCATTTGTTTTCTTTTCAAGATATATGCAAAGAACAGGTCCTGTCCTCTCATGCAGGGTGGGGCAAAAGAGGTTTGCAGTTGTTCAAATGGAAAATGATACAATAAATAATACTATAAGAATAAACTCTGTGCTTCACGTGTTCACAACTGTAAACGCACTCTTGCCCCATCCTTTATTAAGACTGACAAAAACTCTATGAACTCTGAAGGAAGCTTACCTATACACTGCAAAAATGCCCATCACCAAAACCAAACGAGGGTGAAGTTGGGCAGTACCTAGAGATGATACACCAAATAAAGTTCCCCTAAGTACCAACGGATAATTTATTTAGACCGGGGGGAAAATTTGAACGGTGAGATTTTGCTGCTCCTTTGAGAAGCCAAATCGCCTTCAGCAAAGGAACTGTGTAAAAGTGTTTTGTCTTGATCCATTTTCTTAAGCCCTACTTGAATCAGCTGAAAATGTAAGGCTGGTTTGTTCATGGGTGTTGTTTACTTATGAATAAAAAACCATTAAGAGATTTAATTCAACACCAAAATATACTCAAAGCAAGGCGTCTAAATGGGTTACCATCTGCCGTCAACCGAGGCCTTTTATTCAAAATGAGAGTGTGGTCTTTGCAAGTTTAAAAGATGCTACCACAAAACCAGCAACTTTCTGCCCCGAATGATTTTATATCAAACAATTTATGTGAGAAATTAACACCCTCTCCAATTTCTTTTTTTTTATGATTGTACACCACTGACAGGTCTACATGAGTCTCTTCTTTTTGTTAACAGTCCTCAGCAGATGAAATTCTGCCTGAGAAAAGCAGAAAGTAATTCCTTGTCACTCAACATATGAAACTCCACAGGTTTAAAAAAGTGTGTCTCTTTAACCAAACTGAGGCTATACGCTCCAGCTTCCACTGACAGACATTTTATTGAAGAGACAGCTAGGTTCCCAATTTAGCAATACCCAAATGGCATGCTCTGAATCTTTCTCATCACCGTATCAAATTTCACTATATAACCTCAAAACTGAAGCTTACTGTTTGAAAGAAATTAAACCACAGTGGCTACTAAATACCCTGAGCTTCTACATTTCTACGTATTCATTTGACTTAGAAAGCAAACTCGGAAGGTTTTCACCAAGGTTCACTACTGGTCCACAGGGTGCCTTTGGGCGCCAAGCAGAGAAAGAGAACTCCGTCCCCAAGTTTCTGGAGGGAAAAATGTTATAATACAGCAATTACACTGGCATCACAGACTGGTGATTTTTAGAAGAAAGGTATTTTACAGCCATCTTCCTGAAAACGGTCACAAAAAAACTAAAACCACCGTGGCTACGGCCAGACTGGTCCTTGGGAGGGAAACCATGCCAAGGGCAGTCTTCTGGCTGCGCATGACAGCCCTACTTTCACTGGCATCAGATCTCACCACCACACTGAGGGAACTAACCAAGTCCTCACCCTTTACGGGAAATCTCGCTGGCTCAGTTTTACTTGAAGGCCCTATCATCTGACCTTGACTATAAATAAACTGGGTTGTACACAGCTTTCTCACTGCAATGCAATCTTACTAACTCCCGTGGGAAGGCATAAACTTCCCCTTACCTGATGTGGTGTAAGGCTTCCTAGATAACCAACCAGAACGTCAAATCCCCCTCAACTTTCTACCACGTGTCATTTCCCAGTGAAAGTCCCTGAGGACAGAGTGCTCAGGACACAGAACTGCCTGCCGTCACACCTTGTGTTTCACTTGCAGAGATCTGAACTCGGGCCTGCAAGAAGGGCTATGCGTGGGTGTCTGGAAAGCTAAAGCTACGCAGAATAAGATGTTCCCGGAACCGAAGTCACTGCTTCCATGTCCGCTCACGCCGAGAGGCACTGGCGTCTTACCCCTGGCTGTTTCATCTTCTGGATGGCGAACTTGAGCAGGTAGGACAGCTGCTCGATGGTGAGCATCGTCATGGCTTTGCTCTGGGTCTCGATGCATTCTGCGACTGTGATCTTCTACGAGCCAAAAACCACACACATGTCCAGTTAGGGGAAAAGCTCCTTTCCGCATGCTGAATGCCCTCTCCTCTGAATGCTCCAGTGAGCTCGCACGTAAACACTAACAGCCAGAGGAGACCAGCTGTTTCGCTTGGCAAGGCCTCAGTCTCCCTGACGGCAGACCGGATCGATCAGCGGATGACAGTCGGAAGAGCACCGATCCACCTTGTAAGAAGCACCTCTGCGCTCATGAAGACGACAGAATCTGAGAATGATGCGGCGAGGCAGGGACCTGAAACCCGTCATTATTACAACCTCGGGTTTCAAGAAGGGGATGAGAACGGAGGCCACGATGGTTTCAGGGTGATCTCTTCCTATCATGAACCAGCATTAACTCAATGATGTCACTGCCCGAATGGGACAGTCTTCATGGTGGAAGAGCCCAAGGGATTGTAGCAAACTAAAAACAAATATGACTGAATTCTCCGTCACCACTGATGCGAACCCACTCGGGACGTTCTGGCCAAGCACACAACAAGCGTCGTTGAGCTGTCTATCTCCACGGGCAATAAATATCATTCCGTAAGTGAAATTCCCACCCAAGAAGAGGCCCAGAGAAACGTCGGAAACCGGATGCCGCTCTGTGAATCTGGGGCTGCATCTCAGAGCTGCAGATCCCTTAAGCAGCAACAACAACGAAAATAGCAAAGTCTGAAGCTCTCAGGAAACACTCGGACCATCTGTGCACAGAGAGCTGAGAAAAGTTCCCTCCAATTAATTTGGATTTCATTGCCATTCTTCCTATGTGTGCATCCTCCAAAGGGAACTTTCGAGGAAAAGGGCAATGCAAGAGGCGCCCTGAAGCTGGAAACAGTGAGGGACTCAAGTATCTAACTAACTGCTTGGCCATCAGAGCCTGAAAGGGCCGGTCTTCTCAGCTGACTGCCCTACCAACTCACCCGGAAGAAAACTGGGGCTTGAAACCTTAGACACAGCACGCCTGCTTGTTTGAATTCCTGTTTGCTTCCAGGTAACTTATCCGTGGCGCACACTCTGATGGCATGCTCAACCGCCACTCACCTCCTCTGCACCACGCCCCCAACCCCTCTCCTCTCCTGGCAGTGCCTGGTTCCCACGATAGAGACTGAAAGTGCCAGACACGCATTGTTCAAGCTTGTTTTTTGGGGGGTTTTTTGGCATAAGGACTGGCGATCCAATCCTGACCAATGAGCCCAAGGGCAAGTCAGTGGGAGGCTGAGAGCAAAGCCCTTCTGCTTGATAAAAAGGGATGTGAAGAGAGACACTCCTACTAGGGGATTTTTGTCTCACCACATGTGATAAAATCCCCAGCAGCCATCTGGGGGCCACACGGGGACACATGGCCTCGAGGAAGGAATGAGCAGAGTCCGACTCTGGCTCTGGGCACACTCAGGCCTGGCCCTCAGTGTGGGATTTTCTCACGCATGATAATAAACCTCTACTGTTTCAGCCACCATTCCTCCAGACCTAGGATCTGCAGCAAAAGCATCCTCTCAGAGCCACTATCTTTTCTGCGAAGTTATTCAGTAGTGATCTTACAGAAGACAAGGGTTGGCCAAGAAAAAAGGAAACAGAGGAGGCTCCCAGGCAGATGGGGAAGAGTGAGGGCAGGCTCTGGACGGGAGGGTGCAGCCGAACCGCTCGTGTCCTGGCCATCTCTCCAAGTCAGTCACCCAAAGAGAGCCGGAGACGGTACACCACTGAAAGATCACCATCCTCGAGGGAATGTCTGACTTCTCTTATATTTCTTATTTGTCTTTTTCCTTACACAGAAACGGTACCACAGACACTGTCCTCTGGCTAGCTTTTTTCCCCACTAATGACATCTGGGAGAACGTTCCATTTCGCCCCTAGAAAGCTTCCCTTATTGGAGATCTGATTCCAGAATACCTTTGAATCCAAGCAACATTCCATATTAGGTAATTTTGTAGGTGACATTCTTATTTTCGGCACTTTGAAAATGTATCAGACTGGATGTCACCAAGAATAGAACACACCTGAGAACAGTGGAAACCGTTGTGATTGTTTTAATGCAGAGTGTTTAGACTCTGCTAAAAGAAAGACAACTTTCCCTTCACTATGCCCGAACACTTCTGTCCACAGTCCCGCCCTTGCAGCCGTCTCTGCCTTGGGGGGTGTCCCCCGACCCCAATCCCTTGGCTACGTGGCTCATTCCTCCTCCTCTTCAAGTCTTTCTCAAATCTCAGTAAGGCTTCCTGGATCTCTTCGCTTACAATGGGAACACCTTGCACCCTCCTCGCGCCCTATTCCTCACCTTCAATTCAATCCATGATCTCCAGAACACTCTTCTTCTAACACACTGTATGTAACTTCATTCATTCTGGTTTTTGTCCTTTCATCATAAAAAAGTACGATTCCCTAGCACCTAAAAAGCACGCAAGAAATCGCGGCTGCCCGCATGAAAGCGTCAGACGTCGACCACATGGAGCACACAACCAGACCGGTCTTCCTCGCTTGGCTACTGCCGATGAGCCAATGGTGTAGCAGCACAGAACATCCAAGAAGTGGGAAAACAGCATGAAAGCTTTTCAAAATAAGTGGAGATTTGTAAGTTAGCTTCCAAAATGTGCATTACAAGAGAATCAGAAGGCCACAGATCTCAAAGGATCCAAAGACCCGTGAAGAATCGAAATAATATTCAGGGCAATTGTCTTTCCCAGAGGCCACACTGCCAGTGTGGGTCCCAGAAGGGGATGACCAGGATAGAGCAGGTGGAAGGCAAGAAATTTCTCTCTTCCCTGAGTCTGGATGATTCGAAGAGTTAAAAACAAAAGGGAGCCAGGAGAAGACACGAGGCAGACAATGCATTCATTCACCAAGAACTAACCTCACATTCAGGACAAAACCAGTCCCCCTCTGGTTCCGATGTCAGTCTCAGACACTTAGCGTGATAAACCCGGGGACAGAGCTCACAGCAAAGGACTTGGCCTTCCCGGTGACAAACCCAGCAGTAGAAATCATTCCGTCCATCCTGCGGTACAACATCAACAGGGTCTGTGGTGAGTGGCTGCTTCATATAGTAAAACGGACCATGTCTTAGTTCTGACTGAAATGTAGGCAAGAAAGACAGGTGTGGTTTCAAAACAAATGTGCATTCTCAAAAGGAATTTGAACAAATACATCAATAACAACAAAAGCAAAGCACAGCATTTCATACATTCATTAAAAAGCCATCTTGGGTTATTCTACTAAATACAGGGTTTACAGATCATTACACATTTAAGTTTTTTTTCTTCTATTTTAAGAGGACACGGGTTGACAAGCGGGTGTCTCAGAGTTACTAGGCAGCCCTGCAGCAGGACAGCATAAGGGCTACAATGAAGGCATACCCGGGTTCAAACTTTAGTTCTACCAGCGACATTTTAGCTACATGATGCTGGGCAAGTCTCTTAACCTCTCAGCTTCAATTTTCTCATCTGTAAAATGGGTATAATATTTACCTTCATGGTATTATGGTTGGGATTCAATGGGATGATAAGATGCTTGCATTTAACACGGCGCTATCAATACTAATATTGTAGATATAGTTACGAGCCCAAACTATGGTGAGCCTAAATATACAAAGCCAACAAAATAATGTCAGTTTACCCTGGGATTCTTTCAACAGCAGACTTTTGGAGAACAGATCAATCGGACTTAAAATGGGTGATCATTTTTTAAGTCTACCTTGAATGCTTAAAGTACTATGAGCCAATAAGATACCCTAAAGCCATACTTCTTTTTCTTTTTTTAGAGAATTTATTTATTTATTTTTAGACAGAGGGGAAGGGAAAAAAAGGAGAAAAACATCAATGTGGGGTTGCCTCTCATGAGTCCCCCACTGGGACCTGACCCACAACCCAGGAACACACCCCGACCAGGAATCAAACCGACGACCCTTTGGTTCACAGGCCAGAGCTCAATCTACTGAGCCACATCAGCCTGGGCTAAAGCTGTCTGTCTTAACTCTGGTAGGTTCCTATTACCAGGGGCTACCTCACCTACCTAGAACCAGCAACAACAGAAAGATGACAGGGGGAGCCAATTCATGGGAATCAGACCTCTTTCTACCCCAAAATATCAAGAGAATTACTTCCCTAATGATATATTCTAGAATCTAGCAAAGCCACACTCCAAACACATAAAATCACTCACAAGAAACTCATCAGGAAAAATGTCCGTCGCAAACCAGTAAGGAACCCTGTTCAGGAACTGTGAGAGGACTGGTGGTCAGCACCATGAGGGCATGGTGCGACTGGCCGTGTGACCTTCAGAAGGCTGCTCAGCCCACTCTGGGCCTCGATTCCGTGCATAAGAGCTCAGCCACCACCATAGTACCTACACCTTTGAATGAGCCTCCACGCATATTTTTTTCCGTCCTTGAGTAAAACATTCATTCCCTCCATAAAGATCTTGTATACTGGCCCTGGCTGGCGTAGCTCAGTGGATTGAGCGCGGGCTGCAAGCCAAAGCATCGCAGGTTCGATTCCAACCCATGGCCTGGGTTGCAGGCCACGGCCCCCAGCAACTGTGCATTGATGTTTCTCTCTCTCTCCCTCCCTCCCTTCCCTCTCTAAAAATAAATAAATAAAGTTAAAAAAAAAAGATCTCATATACTGGTTAGAGACTACATAATTTTTGTGGATACTGTGAATGGCATCTTTTTCTACTATATGTTCTAAGCAGTTATTTTTGGCACACAGAAATGCTATGTTAAGATTTTTAATGCTGTCCACATGTATGAACAGTTCTAACAGTGTATTGATTAAAAATCTTATCTCTAAGTACTATCAGTTCTGTCTGTCCATGTCCAATGCTTTTACATTACGTATCTTTTTTCTTTACTTGAATGGCTAGAACCCCCAGGGAGCGAGTGGCCAAGACCGCAGGCACCTAGGTCTTCTTCCTGGATCTCATGAGAAGGTTTCACTGTTCTCAAAAGGCCTGAGCTTTCTGCATCCCTCAGCACACAGCCTCACAGATGCCTCCCAGATCCTTGTTAACCAACCAGCCCTTCCAAGGCCCCTCCTCTCATTTCTACTATGAAAAAGACTTTCAACAGTGATTTTATTTTTTTACTTTATCTCATCTTATTTTATTTCTTAATTTACTTCTTTTGCAGTGAGGAAAGGAGAGGTTTATGAGTGTATGGAAATGGCACCGAGCCTGGAGACAGGTAAACTTGGGCTCTAGAACCTGGCCCCCGATGGCCCCCCTGCGGTCAGAACACACCCGGGGAAAACTACTCATCACAGTGACTCATCCAAAAGAAAAGGCTCCAGGATTTAGAGAAATGAGAAGAGGTACAAGAAGGCAGGACAGTCCACCTTGAACTGCTCTGATGAAATGGGGGTCCCTAAATTCCCACATGTATTTGAGTCAGTGTCTGAACTTCATTGTTTGTTTTTTGGTGTCTTCACAAACCAGTCACATGATTTCATTACTGATTTAATAAATCTCACATGGCTATTGTTCCCTCAGAACAAAATAAATATAGATAAAATAAAAGAATAAAATAAAACCCATTGCCCAGAAAATAAAAACCACAGTGATTAAGGCGCTGGGCTCTAGTGACTAGCTGGGGCCAGGGCTGGGAGCAGTAGGCCACCGTACTGGGTCCCGAGGCCAATGACGTCATTCAGTCTAGTTTCCTGGTAGTGTGGTAGGCAGGGCTGATCCACTCTCATGAGCCTGGGGCATAAGACGTCTTCAGTTTCCAAAACCAAGGCACATTCCAAACCTAGGTCTTTTCAATTCCTCCTTCCCCGTGCTGCACACCAAAGCGCTGTGGGCCGGGGCTGCCAGTCACAGACTGCCATCCAAGCCACAACGAGTCTGGGCAGCTGCTGGGCGGGGGCGGGGGGTGCCTGGTGGCAAGCCCCAAGCTAGGGGTGAAATCCACAGGCTAAAAAGCCCCACGCTAGGAGCCCAGATCATAAACAGACTAAAGGGGTCCTTTTGCCTGCATGCATCAAAGCCCAATAAAACACAAACAGGAGCCCTGGTTGGTGTGGCTCAGTGGATTGAGTACCAGCCTGCTAACCAAAGGGTCTCTGGTTGGATTCCCAGTCAGGGCACGTGCCTGGGTTGCAGACCAGGTTCCTGGTAGGGGGCAAGCAAGAGGCAACCACACATTGATGTTTCTGTTCCTCTCTCTCCCATCCTTCCCCCTTTTGTCTAAAAATAAAGAAATAAAATCTTTAAAAACACACACACAACAAACAGGAGTTTGCAACAAAGACAGTAGATACTTATTAGTTTCAGAAAATGGCACCAAGCCCAGAGACACAGGCAGATAAGCTTGCGCTCTGAGACCTGGCTCCGGGCGAACGTCATTCTTGAGCCCAGTCAGCCAGTTCCCTGTTTCAGTTCACCGGTTAGGACAGAGCATCTACTTGGGTTCCAGAGAACAACGTCACTGCTATGACATTCTTCCCACATCACGTTTGTCAACGCACTGTCACACACGCCACCTTCCTTTCGTCCTCACAACCACACAGACAGGAAGGTGCTACTAGTCTTACTTGGCAGATGAGAAAACCAGGCTAAAAAGACTTATCTGGCAGCAGACTGGCGGGGAAAGGCGGAGAAGGGGTGAAGAAGTGCAGGCTGGGAGTTACAGAACAGTCACGGGGATGTAAAGTGCAGCCCAGGGAATACAGCCAACGATACTGTAATCACAGCGTACGACAGCAGGCGGGCACTTGAAATATTGGGGGGATCACTTGGTAAAGTATGTGATTTTCTGAGCACTGTGCTATACCCCTGAAGCTAATACCAAATAATACTGAATGTAAACTATAATTGAAAAATAAAACTTAAAAAAAAAAAATGTATCAGACCCCCAAGCCCAGAGCAAGCACTCAAACCCCAGCATCCCAGAACTGTCCCTGTCCAGCAAGTACAACGACCTCTAGCCTGGACGGGGGCATCTAGGACGCCTTCATGGCTTTGCATGAGACCAGAAGCCCTGTGTCGGTGCTCAACTTCCTTTCAGTGAGTTAATAATAGGACAGGAAGAGTCATTAAGATCTAAACATAAGTGGAAAATTCAAATAGGACAGTTAACATCCCTAACCGGCACCAAAGTCCTTTCTACCTCATAGAACCGGGGGGCACTGCTACTTCCAAAACGAAGTTTCCCCCACACCCTTGCCCCTGGCCCTCCACACGCAGCGGGGTGGGGGGGCGGGGGGGGGGTGTTCCTGGGAGGATCAAGGGGAGCTGAGTGCCAGGCTAATCCAGACTCTTTTCAGGAGATTTCTGTCCTTTGCTGAAGTGGGTAAATTGTGGCTGAGAACTACCTCCCCGATAATCTCCTTGTCAATCAGATACCTGCCTTATCTGCTCCTTGTAAATGTTTCCTGCTCCATCAAAAACAATCTGATAACCAATATGGAACATTTAAAACTGGAAAAGCAAATCGTTTCAGGTAAAATGAGTTATGACTTTTTCTCCCTGCTAAGTACAAGGTGTGTTACCCGCCTGCTGGTAAGGCAAACAGGTTGCAACCTGTGCTATTAAAGGGTAATTGCAGGCTCTTTGAACAAATGTTCCTATTTCCATGCTTCTTCCCCACATTGGCCTAACAAGAAAATAGACAGGCTCATTCACTCACTTCTAGAACACCTTAGTCTATACCAGGAGCTGGCCAGCTTTTTCTATAAAGGGCTCTAGAAAGACAGCAAGTAGTAGAGGCTTCGCAGGTGACCTGGTCTCAGCCACAACTACTCAACCCAGCCACCACAGCAACAAAGCAAGAAAGACAATATGTAAATGAATGAATGTGACTGTGGGCCAATAAAACTTTATTTACAAAAAGAGGCTCTGAACATTGTAATAACTATTGCATAGTACCAGGTGGGTAACCAGAAATATCAAGGGGGAGATCTTTGTGAGGTATATGATTATCTAACCACTATGCCCTACACCTGAAACTAATACAAAAAACAGTGAATGTAAACTGTAATTTAAAAATAATTTTTTTAATTTTAATTAAATTAAGTTAAAACGACGGGCTCCTGGCCACACCTGGCCCATAGGCTACAGTTTGCGGCGCCTGGTCTACCCAAGCCAGGGGATGGGTGCTCTGGCTGTCGTGTGAGCCCAGGGTAAGAGTGGGGGTGGGGACCCACAAATTCACATTTCTACAGGGGCCACGGAGTTAACACACACGCAAAAATAGTCCTCGCCCCAGCTTGCTGCGGCGTTTGCTCTCCCGCTTTGGATAAAAGCACAGGTCTCCCAAAGAAGACTAACTGCCGGGCCTGGAGGAACGGCCCTGGCACGCAGCCGAGACACTGGAAGACGGCAGGGAGGGGCAGGGCTCACCGCCACCGCAGGGGAGCACTTCCACTCGGCCCCATTGGCCAAGGCAGCAAGGCGGGCAACCACCGCGGTGCCGCCGATCTAGGACCATGCCAGCAACTGGGCTGTCTCCTGCACTAGTTCAACTGCTAATACACTGACTGTCCCTGCCCCAGAAAGGACTTCTGTGAAACGCCCAGGTTTTGAAGACAATGCAGAATCCAACAACGTAAGTCCTAGCCAGCCCAGTTATGATATGTATGGACTCAGACGTGAGGAGGGCACCATGATTTCTTTGTCATATTTGATCAAAGCATACCTAAGGCCATTCTGTACGAGTCTGTTAGCAATTATTTCTCAATACTTTCATGAGGGAAGGAAAGAAGGAAGAAAACAAGGGAGGGAGAAAGGAGAGTTTCCAAAAGGAATCCTCAAACTCAGATGACCCAAGAACTAAAGATAAGAGTGCTATTTTGCAGTCAAGGCCCTAATGTCATTTGGGGACAAGATATTTCTTGTCTCCCATCAACTGCAGGGGGTTTGGCAACCTGACCCTCCTCCACAAGATGCCAGGAACACCCTGGCCAGTGTGGCTCAGTTGGCTGGAGCATCGTCCTATAACCAAAAGATCACGGGTTCGATTCCCAGTCAGAGCACAGAGCTGGGTTGCAGGTTCCTTCTGCAGTCCTGGTGCCCACAATCCCTGGTCCGGGCACATCTGGGAGGTGGCCGATCAAAGCTTCTTTATCTCATTGAGGTTTCTCTCTCTCCCTCCCTCCCTCTCACTAAAAGCAATGGAAAAATGTCCTTAGATGACGATTAAAAAAAAAAAAAGCCAGGAGCATCCTTCTAGGTTTTGGGATGTTTCGCTGAGTAGAACCAAGAAAAGGCACCTACATGGTTTCGAACATTTCTTAAAGGGTGAAACCACTGGACCAAAAGGCATTAAAAATTAATTATAAATCTTAGAATACTTTTCCCCCTAAAAATACAGTATGTTTTAAAGCTCTTCTTGAAACTCCACTAAAAGTACTGAATCCCCAGTACATGAAAATAGGGTCCCAACCTGAAAACTCAACCCATACCTACCTGCACTTGGTAATAAAAGGTCATTGCCAAAAATGGAAAAATACAGGATTTTTAAAAATAAGGCCAGAAAGGCTTTGTCTTTAGGACATTAGAATACAGAAGAGAATAGAGAGAAAGAAAAAAGGAAGGAGGTAGAGAACCTTGATATATGAGGTCTGTCCAGAAAAGGCAGAGCCATTGTTAATGGAACAAGAACAGTTTGCATGACATCGATGTAACCTGGCGGCCAAGGAGAGTGAACCAGGATGCACACACGTGAACAATGACGACTTCACTGAACTAATCAGTGGGGCGGTAGATGCTGTTGAGTAAGAATGTGTACTGTGTGGCCGTCGCACTCAAAATGACGGAGCGAAAAGAGCAATGAATCCGCATCACATTTTGCATTAAGCTTGAACATTCCTCCATGGGAAGCATTTGGATGGCTCAGGAGGCTGCAGCTCTGGGCATCTAGTGACGGCAGACTTCATCACTACAATGTGCCTACTCATGCATCACGTCTCATGCACCGTGTTTTGGCAAAACATCAAACCACCCAGATGATTCAGCCCCACTACAGCCCAGATTTTGTGCCCTGCGACTTCTGGCTTTTCCCAAAACTGAAATCACCTTGGAAAGGGAAGAGATTTCAGGCTGTCGGTAAGATTCAGGAAAATGTGGACGGGGCAGCTGATGGCGATTGGGAGAACTGTGTGAGGTCCCAAGGTGCCTACTTTGAAGGGGACTGAGGAGTCACTGTCCTATATGTAATGTTTCTTGTATCTTGTATCTTCTTCAATAAATGCCTCTTTTTCATATTACATGGCTGGATACCTTCTGGACACACCTCATATGCCAAAAATCAAAAGAACTCAAACACTTAAGAAAGCTAAAGGCCGAAGGAATGAGTGAAGTATGCAGAGTATGGTACAGTAGGGAGGGGTGGGGAGTGTGGAAAACCAGGGCACACAGACCTTGCGTCCAAAGAGGCAGGACCCACTCAGCTCCAGCTATTGCTGGATTGAGTTTTATAAGGACCCAGAAATGTAAGTTATTTGAAATCTCATAACCTTCAAATGTTGGTAACTAAAGAGAATGATATTATGTTCGTCAAACACAACATTTGCAAGCTACAATTTGGCTTTAATTCCATAATTCTAAAAAAGACAGAAAGGACAGGAAAAGGAATGGAAAAGGAAAGCATCCTGAATGCATGTTTAAAAAAAAAAAAAAAGGATTTAAGTTCCCCTTAGGAAAGCAGGCTGTGCACGGGAGGGGCTGACCATAGGATATAAGAAGCTTTATGTGCTACAGTGAGTCACAGAGTCAAGGTCAGCCATTTCCTCTCCTCTCGGCAAAGGCTATCTCCCCTCTGCCAACTCCTGGCCATTCAGCTCCTACGATCAGCCTGCTGATGTCCCTAGTCCGAACCCTCTTTTGCAATATAACTAAAGCTCATGGACAGGAAACAACTGCCAAGGTCACACAGCCAGTTCCCCAGGTACAGGGGGGCAAAAAGGGGCCCTCCCTGCTTCCAGGCCTACCACACCTTCCCTCCAGTGCCACGTCCTGGAAGCTCCGCCACCAGGACTGAAGAGGACAGCTGAGTCGGAGCAGTGCCGTGTCCGGGCACCCATGCCCTGCTATTTGCCATACCCCAAGCGTGTTCTTCATTCATAGCCTCCCGCCCTGGGTCAGACTCTGGGGAGACAGCAACCGTCGGACACTGGCCACTCCCCTATGAAGCCGATGGTCCGGAGGGGGACCCTGATGGACAGGCACCTCGATGTGGCTGTGAGGTGTAAGTGTTGCAGAAATGGTGTTAATACACGGACAGGGGAGGGAGAGAATAATGCATGAACCGTACAAAGTGATCAGCTCCCAGAAAGAGACGCGAGACAATTCTCAAGGCCAGGGAGGGACTCTCGACGTGTGCATGCGAGCGTGGACACATGGGGAGGAGGCGCACGGACGGGACAGCCTCTGCTTCCTGACTCACAGGCAGTCGGTGTGCCCAGGGAGTTAATGACTGGCTGTAGTAGGGCTGGGGGATTATCTGCGGCCTTCATGTTTCCTTCTCAGTCTTTAATCCCAACAGGTACAGTAGCTCCTGGGTAACAGGGAGACCTAAACTCAAAGGCAGCTTCTTACTGGCTCTAAGGCCTCAAGGAGGCAACTTAACCTCTTTGAACCTGCTTTCATCTGCAAAACGGAGGTGATTACAGCCCTTACTCACAGGGTAACATTAACACAGAAACCTGAGAATGGGGGAAAGGGGGGGGATCTGAAACTAATATAATGTCATATGCCAGCCCTGGGTGAGTAGCTCAGTGGGTTAGAGTCAGCCCAGCACGCCAAGGTTGCAGGTTCCATCCCTGGTCAGGACACATACAAGAACCAACCAATGAATGCATAAATAAGTGGAACAACAAATCAGTATCTCTATCTCTAAAAATCAACCAACTTTTTTAAATGTCCTATATCAACCATGACTCAGTAAAAAGAAATTTAAAGATTACCACAGGACACAGTGCACTGCAAGCACCGCTTTCATTTTCATTATCACCGACACCACTGTATGTTCTGCAAACGGCAGCCCCCCCAGAAACCGGTTTCGGACCCACCAATTTCTCCGGCCCTAATAGGATTAGACCTGCGGTGCCCAACACGGTACCTACAGGTAGCCACTTAAATTTAAATTGAATTAGAAATTCAGTTCCTTGGTCACATTTGTCACTTGCCAGTGCTCCACAGCCACACGCGGCTTGTGACAATCACACAGAACAGCACAGGCCTAGGACGTTTCCAGAGCTGCTGCTGAATTATGGCCTGTATGGTTTGTGTGGTTTCTCCACTTAGTGTGGAGCCTGGCTTTAGTATTATTATTATTATTATTATTATTATTATTATTATTACGACTACTATTATTAGTATTTACATCATTCCGCTCACTTCATCTTAACAACCCAGAAAACCTGTAGCAGGAGTCTCATCCTCATTTCAGTAGATAGGAAAACTAGGCACCAAGAGGTTAACTTGCCCACAGCCACAGAGCAAAAGCAGGGCTGGCATTTCGCTATATAATTTAAGAATGAAAATAGATTAGTGTGCGGAAATGCACCCTCTCACAGTTCTGGGCATTTAACCTCTGCTAGGTCTCTGCCCGTGAAAGCAATCATCTTGTTTTATTCAACCTCAAATCCCCAGAGCTCACTTCGGCACTCCAGAACGCACGAAAGGCATGATGAATACATCAAGGAATCCCTGCCTAAGTGGTACCAGAACCACAGGTCATCCTGTCTCCTCCGGCACCAAGAGACGTGGCCTCAGAATCCACACTAAAGCACCTCTCGTTTTTTTACATCGGAAATGCATCTAGCCTGCATCAGAGAATTTCTAAAGCTAGAAGGTTTCTTTAGCAGGATCCACAGTGACAAAAAGCCACTCGTATCTAGGAGACTGGCCCTGGCTGCCCAGGGAGGGTGGGGTCTGCTGGCCGGGGTCTCCGCACAGTGAGAAGGAATGGGAACTAATTACCAGGAGCAATGGGTGGGGACAGCACCATCTGTCCCCACAGGCCTAAACCCATTATTTTACAGATGAGAAAACTGAGACCAGAAGGGAGTCTGCCTCAGCCACACAAATGCCTCCAGGCAGAGGTGAGAACTATCTTGCTGGTGAGGCCCTGGAGGGAAAAATCCTCCCCAGCCAAGGGGTCGGAGGGTGGGGGGGGACACAGAAACCCAAGGAAAAGCCCCAAACCCTAGAGCACAGGATCTTCAGTGCATCTGGGTCCCCGCCCTGTCCTCAGAACAGATCTGAACACCCACCAGAAATGTCTGCATGGGCCCATTTTGAGCTGCCCTTTTCTGTCCTAGGCCAATGGCAGCCAGTCAGGCACAGAGTTAAATGCCAAGAACCGGCTCTTAGAAAAACCCAGACAGCTGTGCTTCTTGAGACACAGCCTTTGTCCCTCGGGTGTGGACACCATTCCCGGCGGCCCTTTACCTGCTCCTTATTGTTACTGTTCAGTAAGCCCGGTTTCTTTTTCTTTTTAATGGGGCTAGTTGATGTGTCCTGTGGAGAATGGCCATTGGAGGAATGCGGAGGGCTAGGGAACTTCCTTTTCTGGGCTGTTCTCTCTGTGGAGCCAGGATCTGAAAGAGACACACAGGACCAGGCATTTTAAAGCAATCAGGGAGGCCCAGGCACCCCCCCTCTCCACGGGGAGGCAGTGTGGGGGACCCCAGCCATTCTGTCCCCAAACTCTCCTCCTAAAATACACCCGCCCACCCTACTGAATAGGTTCAGTTACCTATCTCAGAGGTCAGGCCGCCTCTCTTGGGCCTATGGAACATCTGTGTAAACATTTTTAGTTCGCAGCCAAAATATAAAATTGGGGAGGCTCCACAAAATAACCTCGGACTTTGATTTCTCTCTCAAAAAAACCCCCACAAAACAGATCAGGGCCTTACGGCAACAGAATGATCTGAATACCAGGCATGAATTGCATTTCTACGAGAAAATGGGCCCTCTATTTCGCCACAATCCCCACCCTTCCCTGCTGCTGTCTGCTGACAAGGCTTGTGATCCAGCGGCCACGAGTTGTCACACAGGCACTGGCATCATCCTTATCCCAGAGAAGTATCTCTTGTCCACATCCGGTCCTGACGGCGAGAGCAGGAAACCAGGAAAGACAGACCAGGAAGGCCACGCGTTTAAGAAAACAAAGGCGAACATACTTGATCGTGGACGACGGCAACATTTATTGATGTTTACCAGGCAAACAATGTGTAACCAATGCAAAAAAGACTATAACCCACCAGCCAGAAAGCGCCCATGGCCCCAGCCCACGGTGGGCACTGCGTGTGCAACTCTCCTCTGAAGAAATCGACCCAAATTACATTCTCACTGATTCTCATCTGTAAAATGCCCACCTCACCTTTGTCAATTCATTCTTCTCTATTTTAATTCCCCCGGAATCTCACTGAAACCCAGACACACTCCCACCACCACCCCAATCTTCACCTCCAAGACTCTGAATCCATTCCATGCCCGACAGCTGTCTTGTTAGCTTAGGGATGACATAATGGCACGGCCTGGCACACCTGACACGCTGAGAAATGAGAGCTACAGACACCAGGAGAGGAAAGGGCTACGTGGAGAGTGCAGGTGCTGGGATGAGACATGGAATCCGGAAAGCTGATTATCCCCAAAGATAGCCTGGCGACGTTCCTCCTCCAGTTTTAACTCTCAGGCAAGTCCCAGCATGCAGACCGTGTCCTGTATCATCATCCTCTGTGTCTGGACAGGAGCCACTGGGGGGCAGATTAACAGGGTCCAATATGGCCACACACAAGGCTTCCTAATGGTTTACTCGGGCCGAAAGGCAGAGCGTGTTGCAGCAGGCTCTAAAGCAAGACAATGAGTGGCTGTGACAAAATCCAGTCTCACCAAACAAGCCCCAGGGAAACCCGGAACCAATGTTCGGGGTCTCTCCCTGAGACACAGCCCTGAGAGGGGATTAAATGCCAACCACAGGCTCCTGGAGGGAGAACAGACCCCCCGAAGGGCAGGGGTCCGCCTACAAACATCGACTTGGAGGCCTGCCGAGCCCAAAGGGCTGGCCCGGAGGCGCACCACAGCTAGTTAGTGAGAAAACGCGGTCAAAAGGCACAGCTGGGAACAGCCCCGTTCCCCAGAGGAAACTTCCTCAGTCCCCCAGGGATCCCCGCCCCACTGCACCACCAAAGCTCTCCCTTTCTCACAAGGTCTTTGGCCCAGCAATCTCCTCCAAGAAACACGGTCCATAGCCATGGAGGTGCAAAGCACGTACAAGATGACTCCACCCCAGCCACTCAGTGGACTGCTCTGCGGCCTTCAAGAGGAATGAGGCGCCTCGGCATGGGCTGATGTCTGAGGTCTCCAAGCTTCTGCATCAGGTTAAAAAAGCAACATATGCCTAGCACCATTAAGGGACCAACACACAAGCCTGCCCCTCCGCAAAAAAACAGATGTAATATATGTGTCTCCCTGTTTGCATTAAGCCTAGAATATTCCTGGAAGAACCAACTGTTCTAAATAGGGACTGGTGGTTGCCTCAGGGGAGGGGAACTTGCACGGGTGTGGGGAAGGGATTACTTTTCACTGTGTAACCCTTGTGTACAGTATTTACCATGTGTCTGGACAACTTTATCAAAATAGAGTATTTAGGAGGTTCCATTTCACATTTTTTTTTTTTTAAAAGGCAGGAGGTACAAACCAAAGCCAGGAATGAGTGGATGATGGAGGCCTGATTCAGGATATAAAAAAACGGCGCCATATGAACAAGAGTCGGGGCTGATCAAAGGAAGGTGTTTGGAATTTGATCTCCACAGATGTGACAAACCCAAACCGCTCAGGTGTCAGAGTCTGGCTGTTCGCGAAAGGTGTTTGGGGAACTCAGAGGACCTGTGTCCTAGAAGAAATGGTATCCTGGCCAGGTAAAAACTGAAAGCAACTGGGCAAAGATTTAGATTTTGTATGTTCTTCTCCATTTGGGGGTAAACTTTTGAAGCAAGAAAATATACGAGGAAAGGCACACCGGTGGGAAAATTAGGGCACATTAGGGAAACATTATGTGGTGTGCTCTGGTGTTTCTCAACAGAGCACTCACTACTGGATTTTGGAAGGGACAGCTCTTCCTCATTGCAAGGGCCACGCCGGCACCCTCCCATGCAATGACGTCAGCAATCCCAAACACTGGCCCAAAAAAAGCCCCCACATTCCTCCCACACACTCCCAGAGGATGCCGCTGCTGAGCTGGGACCAGCTGGGACACGGGGCAGGCAGCCCAGCCCACGTGCAGCCAACCTTTGACGGCAGAAAGAGCATCAGTTCCTCCTCGGGCGTTCTAAGTCCCCACCTGCAGCTGAGACCAATGGTTCCCAACATGTGGTCTCCACACTAAGCAGCAGAGATTTCATCAGGGAACTTGCTAGAAATGCACAGTCTCAGGCCCCACCCCAGACCTACAGAACCAGAAACTCCTGGAGAGGCCCCGGTCACCAGGGGTTTAACAAGCCCTCTGGAGGATTCAGAAGCTCTCACACAGGCTTGACTAGTTTGAGAAGCTCTTGGGTGTGTGTCTGGGGGTGGCCTCTGAATTCTCACACCTAGAGAACACCATAAACCAATCTCCTCTCCTCCCCACTGCTACCTGTGGGGCTACCTCGGGACTCAGGAAACATGAGTCAGGCAAGGAGGCGAGGAGTGGCGAGGGACTCAAGACTGCTGACCAGGGGACAACCCAGGTCAGTCACCACTCCCGAGAGTCCCAGGACCGCACCTGTAAAGCGGGATGAAAGGAAAGAAAGCAGCCAGACCTGAACTTCTCACCTGGAGCCCACGACCATGATTCCAGGGTGGGTCCCATGTGCCACAATTCTAAGGGTGGGTGCCACTTTGGGGGAAGAAGGGCCACGTCCACTTCACCTTCCCAAATGTGTCACCAGCAGTAAAGATCAAGAACTGTCTTTTAAACCTCAAATTCCTTTTGAACTTTCGAATTCTTCAATTCCGTGGGAAAGGGGGGACAGGGTTGGGGGAGGGATCACTGGAAATGAATACACTTATAAGCAATTTACAACTAAGGAGCCCAACAGAAAACAAAAGGGGAAATGGGGGACCCAAGGCCGCCCTCACCTCAAAGGACCCCAAACCTTCTTGTCTTGGCAAAACATAAAAATCTCAATTTTGTTCCAGGTTACAAACACACCAACTCCCTCCAGAGCTAATGGGGTTCCAGAGGCTGCATCCAAAGAGTAGAAATTTAATAGGTTCCAAGCAACACACACAACCATCCGTCAACAGCCACAGTTTTCAATGAAGGCTCTTAGGGAGAAAAACCAGGCAATGGCAGCCATCACAGGCACGAAAGGTATTTCAGCATCCTGACATAAAGGCCTGCCCACTCCAGTGGGGGCCAGGCCTCTCCGGGGTACTGCGGCCCTTGCTGTCGTCATGGTTACGAAGCCGCAGTGAGGACCTTTTCCAGAAAGCTGAGTCAAGTATTTTCTTCCCTTCTTTAAAGATTTAATTCTGATCTAGGTGATATTGCTAAGCGCATTTGATCTATAAGCTTGGAAGGATGACAATCAGGCTCTGAGCAGGGAAATGGTCCCCCACCTTGATCTGAAGGAACTTTCTGGGGAGGTGGTAGGACTTTGTGACTCCACTGAGCTGGCACACCAGCAACCCTCCGCTTTCCACCCCCAGGCCCCCAAATAAGCCTGGTTCTGAAGGAGTTAACGTGGGCGAGGGAGGAAAGCTGCAGGGAGGAAAAGGACAGAGCAGTGACTCAGGAAAACAGCTCAGCATGGAGCAGGAAACACAGAAAGTTCCGCTCCTTGTGACAGTTCACTGAAATCTTAATAATGCAGGGAGGTCTCCGGGTATCAGGACCCGAGCACAGGATGAGACAGGTCCTGACCCGCCATCTTGCAGACCGCCAGAAATGATCCCTGGACTTCATAACCCCCGCTCAACCCTTCCTAGATGTCCCCCAACTAAAGGGAAATTTTACCTCCAGATAACCCAGGCTCTTCTCAGCTTTCCTGAGCCACGGTGTAGTTTTTGTCCTCACCCGAGAATATGCTTATCGATTTTAGAGAAAGGGAGAGGGGGTAAAGATCAACTGGTGGCCTCCCATCAACAGCCCAGTCGGGTGTCAAACCCACAGCCTCCTGGTGTACAGGATGATGCTCCAACCAACTGACCCACCGGGCCACGGCCCCTGAGCCACAGTATTAACAGCTAAGACTTTCTTTTATTGCATACAATGTACCAGGCAGTGTTCAAAATGCCCTTTGCGTCCTGCCCTCTAAGTCACTGCCCAAGATCACGCAAGTGGGAGGGGGGGCTGGGATTTGAACCCAGGCAGCGCTGCCCGGAAGCTTAGGAGAGGCTTGTCTCAGCTCTGTGGTGAGATGATTTCCTAATTCAAGGTCTAGGTGTTAAGAACACACTCTCATTTTGCCTTTCTCTGTCCCCAACTGCAGACATGACCTGGGGAGGAGGGGGTAGAGGGAAGTTCCATTGGGAGCTCTGGGAACTGGGAGAAAGATGGAACACGGTGCTTGTCCCTCATGGATGGTGCACGCCAGTCTCTCAGAGGCTGTCCCCAGAAAGCACACGCACCTCCCAATCTTCCAATGGTGGCACCAGAACTGGGCCTTTGCCATAAAATAGGCTGGGGGCGGGCAGCCACCTCCTCTCCTATGACACTCCTCTCCAATCTCCAGCCAGGCATCCCAAACAGGCGCTCCCGCCCCCGCCCACATCCGGAGCCTGAGTCACGGCACTTGCCATGCTCCAGAGTCTAGGAAATGACACACCATGACAGGGACTCGTGTCCTCCAGAGAGGGAAAGAGCCCCAGTTGAAAGGCCGACAAGGCCCAGCCCTGTGGTGTATATTGCGCCTGTGAAATGTCCTGAATGATGTCCACAGCAAAGTCTGTGGGGGCCTGGACGAGAAGAGATGCCCAGTAGACAGGCATCGCGGGCCATAGAAGTAGGGTGACCAACCCTGGGTCGGCCAGAGACGGCCAGATCCAGGCAATGCAGGATGAGCTGATCACCCTACATGGAAGTCAGGGGACATATGTTCTCACAGGCCTGGTCCAGGGGATACAGACAGGGTGTCACAGTGGCTGGGTGCCTAGTTCTGCAGCTGCCCAGCAGGGCAGCCTAAGCAAGCTGCGGAACCTCTGTGCCTCCGCGCTCCCATAAGGTGGATGTCACAGGACCTTGTGAAGTTACTGAAGAACGAACAGAATGGGTTAATCCACATGAAGCTCTTAGTGTAATACCTAGCAAAGAGTATGCACTTGATAAAAGGAAGCTATTTTTCAAAGCCAACAATCATTCCTCCTCCTCCTCCTCCTCCTCCTCCTCCTCCTCCTCTTCCTCCTCCCCCACCACCGCTCTCCAAAAGCAGAGCCTAGATTCTCAGCTGAGCCTGTTAAATTAATGACGCAGGTTCGAAGTTATGGAAACGCCAGGCTACCAAGTGGAAACCGGAATCAGCCCAGGAAATGATCTCTCCGTTTCCATCGGACTGTGAAAAGCCCAGGTCTTCCCAGCTAACTGCAAAGGCAGCTGGGTCAAAGGAACCAGCCTGGCACCGACTGTGATCCCCAGCCCTTGCGACAGCCTCCTTCAAACACGACCGCACGCTGTTCTCAGAAGCAGCAGAGCAGGAGCCGAGTTAATCATTTCAAAGCGTTTCCCAAAGACACAGAGCAGGTACCCAGACAGGCCTCCCTCCCCAGGAATCTTAGGGCCCTCAGCAGCCAGTAATTACATCACAATGAAACAAAAGCCCTGAACTTCCTCCAGGCCCAGAAAAGAAATGAGGAATCAGCAAAAGAGAGGGGGGGTGGGGTGGGGCCCTAACCCTATTCTTTTCTCAGTCGAGAATGCCCAAGTCATGAGAACACAAGCAAACAGCTCTCAAGCTCACACACTGAACACTTCCTAGACCCACAGATTCTGGGGGACGAGGCCCCAGGCTCCTTCAGAAAGGCCGCTCTCTGGCCAACGCTGGGCTGTTGAAAGGTTCCCTGGCCGCATGGGAACGCGCACTTCCCGCCCAGCCCAGACAGAGAAGGGCTGGAACAGGGAGGAGGCAGTGGAATTCAGGGTCATTCTCAACGTGGGTGAATGGCAATGCACCGGGAACCCCAGATACCTCGCAGGCAAAATCAGGGGAGGGCAGGCGACCCTGGGAAGAGGGGCACTTACCTGCCATTGAGAAAGCTCTGCTGCTCAGAAGGCCTAGGCTCTCTTTCAAGAACAGAGGCTCACACGCGGCAGACATTCCTGCTTCCGGATCCTCAGTGGCCTCTCCCAGGGGGAGGAGGAAGGAGCAGAGAGGACAGGCTAAGAGTCACCATTTACCAGGCCAGCCCTGGTCTCATACTCACCGGGTCTCCCAGCGGGGCAAGGACACCCTCGCCTCTCTGCAATCAGACAGCGTGGGGCAGGATGACGACGTGCCTTTGTGTCCCGGGGCTTTCGGCTCTAATTTATCACCCCGGACAGACAGCAGCTCGGCTGAGCTGGAAGTCTTCGGTGCTCTGCACCGAAGGGCCATTTATTTCACCGGATGTGGATAAACACAACAACCTGTGTTTGTTCTGCCGGCTGGAGTGAGCACAGCAGAAGGGAGCTGTGGTGTTTTTAGTTTTTCAATGCCTGTTTGTTTGTTTCAAGTTCTCTTTAGTTCTGATGTGCCTCTCCTGGAAACGAGAAAACCAATCTTCCCCCTATTTGCACAGTGTCAGGGCCTGTCTGTCTGTCTGTCTGTCTCTCTCTCTTTGCCCCCCTCTCCCCATCTCTCTCTCTCCCTCCCATAATGCAGAAATGGTGATTAAAGAGCACATTCACATGTAAAAGGTGAACTTCCAAACCCTCCTGCCAGGACAGATATTGCTTCAGTCCCGGGGAAGGAGGCTGATTTACAAATGAATTCACTGTTTAGCCCTCAACAACTGCAGGCAATCGCAACCCAAGGCAGCTCTTTCTGCCCCTCGGCTGGGATAAGCGCTTCTGGGGGGATGGGGGGGGAGAAGAAGAAAAAAAAAACATCTCAACAGGAATTTCCTGATTCAAGAATGCCAAGTTTTTTCCAATTTTGCAAAGAGAGAGGAGGCAGAACCCAATTCCCTAGGAGCCACGGCCCCCGCCCCCCAACCCCCACCGTAGGCCAGGCCGAAGGCTGCGTCCCACGTGTGTATGTGTTTGAGGCCCTAAAACAGCCAAACCACCACAAAGAAAAATGTGGAATAACCGGTTGCCTCTGGCCTTTACTTCATAGCTGGATGAGGAGGGTTTTCACAGGAGGAGCTGGTTCTGGTGGCTAGAAAGTCATTTGCATTATTTCTCCAGGCTGCGGGAACTGGGGTGGGCCCCACCCTCCAAGCCAGAGGAGCTTCTAGAAAGCCCAGGTGCTGGTGGGTGGCTTTCTGACGGTAACGGGGAACCGCAGCATCGGAGGGCCAATTCAGAAACAAAACAAAGCTTGGCTGGCAGCAGCTGGAGCAGAGAAGTGGGCAGTGAGCTGAAAAGGGAAACACAAGGGCTTCGGGAAGGGGGCGGATGAAGAAAGAGGTGTTACTAATGACCAGGCAATGTTCCCCACATGTCCTGGGTAGAGGGTCTGGCCTCTCCAAAAGCCCCCTTAATTAGTGAAGATAAGAAAATTCTCTGCGACACCAAGGAAGAAGGGACAGGACCTCTACAGTCACCTAGTCATGTTCTTTGGGAAAGCAAAGATTTCAGACCCCCACAATGACACCCCAATACACGAGTGGAAAGGATGCTCGCCATCACCCAGACTTCAGAGGGGGGGTTCTAAGAAAGCGCCCTGTGGCCCAGAGACTCAGGAGCGCCCAACGGGACGGGCCCCGCACCCACTGCAGCAAGCTTCGTGTACCCCGAAGCCGGGAAACAACTTCAATGTCATGAACAGGGGACTGAGATGCAAAAATCCGTGATGCAGCCAAAAAATGGACTGAAAAGGGAATCACGTCTTTCTGCGGTATACAGAACAAAGCCCCAGTGGAAAAAGGCCAGAAACAGAACTGGGTGCAAGAAACACGGGCAGCATGGGCTCTGGGCTTGCAAAAGCCCACACTCACCGAGGACCAGGAGACAAACGCGGGACTCCCTTCTGAATTCTGTCCGATCACATTCACACACTGAACTCCGTAAGGTACGTTTAAATGGCTCAGGGCAGGGGAAATGGATAATTTCTTTTTAATCCTCACCCAAGGATATAATAATATTTATGATTTTATAGAGAGAGGAAGGGGGAAAGAGAGAGAGAGAGAGAGAACAAAACAGATGTGAGACAGAAACATCAATCGGTTGCCTCCTATACGAACCTCAGCCAAGGATCTTTCAGCGCACAGGGCCAAGCTCCAGGCGGCTGAGCCACCCGGTCAGGGCATGTCTGATAATATTTATTATTTAAGTCACTCTCACTATGTACCAGGTCCTGGCCCCAGCCAGGGACCCCTGACACACAGGAGCTCAGAACATGCCCCCCGACATTAATCAGGTGCCACTTTTAAGGGATTCAGGTGTTCAGACTGTAAAGCAGGGGCTCTCGCCCAGGTCTCCCGGAGACCTTTGGCAACGTCAGAAGACATTTTTGGTTGTCAGCCAGGCCAAAAGAGGGGTTGCTACTGGCATCTAGTGGGTGGAGAGGCCCGGGCTGCTGAGAAAGACCCCACAGTGCACAGGACGGCCCCCCAACAATGAACGATAGGCCCAAACCATCTCCACAGCCAAGGCCAAGGAGCCCTGGTGTCCAGAAGCTTCCTGATGCCAGGCAGGTCTACCCTGTGTAAACATACCACCCACGGAGGCATCTGCATCCGTGAAGCAGAGAAACGATGCCCACTGTCTCTCACCCAGCAGCCTGACCTCAGATTTCAAAGAGGAAAACACAAACAATGGAACTGAACAGTCAGTCAACAAGCAGCCACTGAGCAACTACTCGACGCCGAGGCTACCTGGGGAACTGTCGGCAAGCCCTGCCCCGGGTGGGGGACAGCCAGCACCGAGTACCAGTGATCACTGCTACCTTCCGGTGACCGCTTTATCCGCGAGGCGCTGTTCTAAACACAAATATCGACTTACTTACTCCTCACCACAGCTCCACGAGGAGGTCAGGACAAAGTATCCCTTTTACGGATGAGAAAACTGAGGCCCAAGGGGGGAAAAGCCCCTGATGAAGTGGCTAGTATATATAGAATGCATACAAAATATATTCAATATACAAATACAGACTCAGAAGCTGAATATGGATGCACAACAGCAGAGCAGGAGAAATACCAGGAATTCATGAGCACACATATTAGGGGAAAAGGGACAGTGAGGAAAATATTTCTCTATTTCCTCCTCCGACTGGGCTGGTGCTATCCACAGCTATTTTTTACGATGGAGCTACTATTTCATGAATCCTCCCAGGAATCCCTGAGGTAGAAATGGCATTTTTGGACACTTTTGTAGGTGAGACTCAGACAGGCCAAGTGGGAAGGCAGGTCAAAGCAGCCAGGGACCACATGGCAGCCGAGTCCTGCTCCCAAACCCTTACCCGTACCTGTCATCTGCCCTCCCTGGGGTTGTGAGTGTCACCCTGTCATTCTCTGTCACTAAGGGCACACCTGGTGTTGGAGACGTCACCACGGCACTGCTGTTCAGTGTGTGGGCTCTGGAGCCCCACCATAGGTCGGAATCCGAGCCCCGTCACCTGCCAGCTGTGTGTCCTCTGGCAAGCTACTCAGCCTCTCGGTGCCTCAGCCAATTCAGCTGTGCTGCTGGCACGCTCCCGAAAGGCCTGTTAGGGTTAAGTGGGACAACGCAGGCATGGTGACCGGCGGCGTCTGGCACAAAGCACCGCCAGTTATTGCTGATACTCTGCCCTGTAGGGGAAGGAGGGGCCAGGGCAGGGAAAAAACAGTTACCCAGAAACCTCAAACCAGTTTCCCCCAAGCTCTTTGCATCTTCACCTGGATTTGCACCAGGCTCCCTCCTCCCAACCTGTTTCTGAAAAGGTTCACTGATGAGAATCACAAGCTTTTGCAGTCTGCTCAGGCTGGTGTGGGGCCAACCAAGCCGGGCTCTCGCCCTTCGGGGCTCAGAATTTCCACACAGATCAAAGCAGGCAGCGGTGTCAGGTGGCCCACAGACCCAGCCCCACCCATCAGCCTGAACTTCATCCCCGGGGCCTCCTCCAAGGGCACTGTCCTAGCTAGCTACTCAGAAGAGGCTCGCTTGGGAAGCCAGGGAGGGAGCTGACCTCAGAATCCCAGTAATCTGCAAAACGCACTGAGCATGCCAAACCTCGCAGGGTGAGGATGCAGGCAAGTGCCTACGTGCTGCCTGGCACATTGAGAGGGCTCTGCAAAGGGGCTGCTCCTTCCTGCCCCCCCTCACTTCTGCCCAGTCAGATTCAGTCCAACCTGCACAGCTGCTGGCCCTGGTGCAAGCCCCCTGCCCCTCTGTAGCGGCCTCCTTCGAAACTCAGATGCGCAGTCCCCTACATAAAACCCGCCAAGGGCCTTGGACCCCCAACCTCTCATTGAGATCGAGATGTGTCCCCACACCCCCAAATCTAGCCCTGCTCACCTTTTCTCCTCCATTCACTGACCCCTAAACACGATGGCCCCAAACACGCTAAACTCACATGCACTTGCTGGCCCTTCCATCTAGAATGTTCTGTACCTAACTTTCCCATAGGTGGCAACTTCAGCTTTTGGCTCCAACATCACCTCCTCCCCAGAAAACCTCCCCTGCCCACTCCGGCCTCCAGCTGCTTCATTCTACTGCCCTGAAGTCTTTTTCTTTTTTGGTCCCATCACTTGCAGTCCTCTCTAGCTGAAAATGTCTGAAAATTATGGGGTGGTTTTTGCTGGCTCACTGGTGTATGTGTCTCCTCCAGAATGTGAGCTTCATCTCAGTTTTTCTCACTCTGCAGAGGCCCAGCGCCCGGCACACGGCCTGGCTCGGACATGCCCCCAAACGCACATCGAACCAGCTGCACGCACGAGCAAGAGGAGACGGCTAACAAAGCTGCCAGGTGCACCGAGAAGACCTGACTCACAAGAAACTCCAGTTTTTCTTCCCCGGTCTCGGGGTTTCTTGCGGCAAAGCAAGAGGACAGGAGAGTTGTGAAGTCACAGGGAAGACTGCATAAAGGGCAGCCCAGCCATCTCGGGGCCCAAAAAAAAACTGGAGCAGGAAAATCCCCTTTGAAGGGGTACCCAGCCATTCTTGTCTCTTGCCGAAAAGAGCCCATTTCCCCAAAAGTAGAGAACTCAGTAAGAATTTATACCCTGAAGATGTGATGGGCCCATGCAGCTAATAAACACAATTACTGAAAACCAACGGGGGAAAACCCTTGAGGTTTTTTCAGGCCACCCATTTCGGAGCTCCATGCCTCCTGGGGAGAGCTATAGTTTTTAAGATCATTTAGCTTAAAAAGAGGAGTGACTTTTGCCAGGGAAAACACTCAGTCCATGCTCCCCAACTGGGAGACCCCCACAGTGATGACCCTTTAACCAAATTTTTTAGCCCTGATGTTTTGCCCTTCTTATTGGACCCTTGTAAGTCTGAGGATCTCTTCTCAACAGCCCCCTTAATCCTTGAGATGAGTCCAGATTTTAAAGATTCCTATTTGTCGAACGACTCTCACCAACCCCCTAGTATATCTGGTCCCAACCCAAGAAAAATGACAGCCTGGTTCGAAAGACAGTCCCAATTACTACGTGGGGACAGAAAGTTATTAGAGATGGTTTGGGGCATGAGGGACGACACTCCAAAGACTTATTCAGAGAAAAGCCCTGGTGACAGCTTATGAGACGCGCCAGGGATCCAGAAGGGCAGCAACCACCAGGACTATCAGTCTCAGAGATCCGTTTCTAGCCTTTCTTAAACACAAAAACAAACAAACAAACAAATAGAGCCATCAGAAGGTCCAGCCACAGGGGGCCCCATTTCCACATGGAATAATCCTCCAAGCTGCCTGCTTCACATGGAAGGAAAATCCCCCTTTGCTAGGGTCTCCATTATTCTTAACTGTTGGATAATTAAATCTAACCTTGAAAATCTCTTAAAGACAGAGTGAAGCGGGAAAGGCGAGAGGGAAGACAGAGGAGTAACAGAGAACAGATGCTTTGCTTAGGATGGCCAAGTTCTAGAAAGTTCAACCCCATCATGGTCTCTGTTTATGTTTTCAGAGAGACAGGAGAGGATTTTTAGCTATTTCTGGGTGTGCCTTGGCTGGTCAAAGCAGATACCTTGACTTCGTGTGAAAAGGAAAACCAATAACCTATTTTTCCCCTTAGATTCTAATTAGTCTATATTTCTTGGAAGGTCATTTTATTCAGAAAACACTTATTGAGCAACTATTATAAAGTCACCAGCCTCGTGTTTGTCAAGAAAGCGATGGAGACCTGGTCCCCACATCAGTCGGGGTGAGGAGACACACAGGCAAACGAATTCTACAATAAAGCATTTTGAAGACTGGGGAGAGGATGGGCCAGCATACCCTGTGGCATTTTCTCCTAGCCAGCACCAAGATGCCAAAAGGCCTGATGGAAAGGCAGTCTGGTGAGGCCTCGGTAAGAAATGGCAACTTGGGCCCTGGCTGGTGTGGCTCAGTGGATTGGGCGCCAGCCTGCGAAGGGTCGCCGGTTTGACTCCCAGTCAAGGGCGCATGCCTGGGTTGTGGGCCAGGTCTCCAGTAGGGGATGCACAGAGAGGCAATCACACGTTGATGTTTCTCTCCCTCTTTTTCTCCTTCCCTTCCCCTCTCTCTAAAAAATAAATAAATAAAACCTGGGAGGGAGGGAAGGAAGGAAGGAAAAAAGAAAGGAATGAATGAATGAATGAATGAATGCCAGCTTGGGAAGACAAGAAGATAACCATGTTCTCTCTTTGCAGAGCTTTTCAAAACAGAGCAGGCCCAGGAGGATCAAGCAAAACTCAGACCCAATGCAATCACTTACAGAGCATGTTCTAGGCTGTGCCAGTCCCTGGCTAAGTCTCTTTTCACCTACAGCACCCAGCACGGCACTCACAACAAATCCACTAATGTATTCAAGTACGAGAGCTTTCCGTATACAATAATGCAGTGTTCTCCATCTGTGCTGCCGAACGCTGCAGCCTCTAGCTACATGTGGCTCTCGGGCACCTGAAACATGGCTAGTGAGACCAAGGGAAGAACCTTTTGTTTTAATTAATGTAAATTTAAACAGTCACATTCAGCTACTGGCTGCCTGATTGGACCTTGTAGGTGTGGAAGCTCCATGCTTAACATACTGGAGCGAGCCTGGCAAGGGCCACTGCAGAAAACCTCCACCCATCCGAAATGCCTCAAGGGCATAATGATTGGATGCCTAGCAACATGCATATGGACTTGCCCTTGATTCCTCCTTCAGCCTAGCCTGGAAATTCGCAAACCTTTAGCATGCGGTAAAATTGTCTGATGAGAGCTGATTAGTGTACTTTCAGAGGGACTTTCCAGGGTGATTTTGACTTTGGAAACTAAAGCACTCCACAGCAGGAGATGTAAATGAAGGCTCAGGACCAGGGGGCCTGGGTCCCCAAGGATGTAGAGAAGGTGAAGGGAGGGTCGTCCTCAGGGAGACCAGCCTGGACCTGCAAAGGTGTGACTGGGCGAGGAGCAGGGGGACTCTGCCCTCCACAGGACCTATACACAGCCATGAGGGAGGGTAGCAGGTTCCCAGGACCACTACTAGACGTGGTATTAATACCTTGGGAAGGAAAGAAATCAGAGAGCAGGGGGCCATTTCAAAGAGTACCACGTCCCTGGGGAAAAAGACAAACAGGCCACCAATCGTTTCCCAGAGAATGAACATCTGAGCTTCAGTAATTATTTCCGGCACAGACTATGCTGCAGATGAAGCCATCCTCTGTGGCAGAAACACTTCTGCTTCCTTCTCCGGGGAAAAGTTCTAACTCTCTGACAGACAAAGTCAAACCCTTCACTCCTACACTCAAAACAAATGTTCACTGCGTACCCGCCCGACCAGGCACTGCGGTAGCACCGTTGGGCACAGGGTAAAAGATACAGTGAGCAAGGAAAAAAGGCAGGACCCACCCTCCTTTGGAGCCTTAGGATCTACATGGGTGGGAGGTTCAAAGAAGAGAGAGAAGAGGATCTTCCAGGCCCAAGCCAGGGCCTGGTGGTCGGAGATGGCTCTTTCGAAGATCGAAGATCGAAGATCGGGAGGATCCGGTGGCCTGAGCAGAGAGAAAAGAGGGACAAGAGGAGAGGAAGCTGGAAAGGTGGGCAAGGACCAGCAGATGAGGATTTTAGGATTTTGATCTTCATCCTAAAGCCAAGGAAAAAAGCACTTAACAGTTTGAAGGAAGAGGGAAGAGCCAGAGGAGATGACCCCTCAGAAAGACTGGGAGGGGCGGACAGACAGAGGCGAGTGAGTCGAGCTCCAAGACCCCAAGGCTCGATGGGGATGATGGGAGTAAGAGAGGCCTTCAAGACATACTATTCTAAGTAAGTGAAGCAAAATGGCAAAAGGACGGAAGAATGGAGGATGAGTCGCACATCCCCAGACCTTGCCAACTGGCAGAGTGCTGGGGGATTCATCGTGCAGGAGGAGCAGGTGTTTTGCGGGGGGGACACCGGCGGTAAGGCTGAGATGTGAAACTGGTAGCAGCCATGTTGAGTGTGAGACACCCATGAATAAGTAGAGAGGGCAGGTGAGCAGCTGGCCCTCTGCGCCATGACTTAGCAAAAACCTAAACTGGAAATCAAAAGCATGTGAGTCATCATAAAGCCACACACATGGGCAAGATCCCCCAGGGAAAAAACACGCCGGGGGGATAAGGCCAGGCCAAGCTCTCAGCAGTGCCAGCACCGAAAGGATGCAAAGGGAAGGTGCCAGAGAAACACACGGAAAGCCAGGACCGAGGGGGCAAAAAAGCCAGAGGAGGAGATGGTTCCAGAAGAATGATCAGCAATGTCCAACACTCCCTTAGATCAAGGTGGAAGGGTGCCAAACGCCTGCCCCGAAAAAGCGGAATGGAGTCTGCAGGAATCCCAGCGGCCACTGTAAATAGGAAGGAAGTGCAACTGGCGGGGCAAAGCGAGAGGTGAGGGGGCCAAGAATTGAGTCCACGCACTTCTCCTAAAAAGTCTGGCTTCAGAGGCTAGAAACAGGAGAGCAGCCCAGCGGAAAGACACAGGGTCATGAGAATAGATGTTGGGGAGACTTGAGCAGGTTCAAAAGACTGTGCAGCATTTTTGACTCCAGGTGGGGGGCACACAATGGACTATCCAGATGACGTAACAAAGAATTGTACATTTGAAACCTATATAATTTTATTAATCAGATCACCTCAAAAAGTGAATAGAAATAAGGCCACATCCCTCAAGAAGTTAAGCAGAGTTTAACCAACGACCCCCACAATTCCACCCCTACGTCTACACCCCAATAACGAAAACACACATCCACACAAAAACTCATGCACACATGTTCGCATCAGCAGAAGTCGTAACAGTCAAAAAAGTGGAAGTAACTCAACTATCTATCCACAGACGAGTGGACACACAAAACGTGATATTCCACACCAGAGCACGCTTCAGCCATAAGAAGGGAGGGAGTCCTCAGATGCGCTATAATGCAGATGAGCCCTGGAAACATTATTCTGAGTGAAAGGAGTCAGACACACGAAGGATATACCCCACTGATGTGAACGGTCCAAAATAAGCCCATCCACAGAGACAGAAATAGGCTGGTGGTTGTCAGGGGCTGGGGTGAGGGGGCCAGGACAGCGAACACCCATGGGGTTCCTTACTGGGATGGTACAAACGTCCTAACATTGAGTGTCACCACGGTGGTACAACTCTGTGAACACTAAAAACCACTCAAGTGTGTATTTTTAGATGGAGAATTGTATAGCATGTAAATTACATCTCAATAAAGCTTTAAAAAAAGTGTGAAATACTGGATCTCTGGGTTCCCAGGAAAGCTGGGGCAGGCAGAGGGAACAAGACCCTGTGACACTACACCACCCCCCGCTGCTCCTGTCCCCCACTCTGGGAGCAGCAGCCTTTCCAAAGGGGTTCCCCTTGACAGTCCACAGTCAAGGACCCACCTTCACTGGAGCAAAATGAGGTAACCAGCATTTGAAACTCAGGCCCCTCCTGCCCCTCCCTGCCAAAAAAGCAAAGTGCCAGGATCCCTGAAAGGCCTCAGATGCAGACCGTTCATCCCACAGGCATCTCTCTGGAAGAGGGAAAGGCAGCAGCCTCGTCTCTGTAAACGAAGGTCAGAAACAGTCAGTTTTAGATCCCAGGGTCCTGGCCCAGGAGGCACGTAATCACCTAAAATCACCTAAAATCACCTAACGTGGGGCGGGCTTCAAAAGCGGGGCAAGCGCGGGGCTCGTGCACAACTGAACCCGCAGAGCTCCGAGGCACAAGTGGCGCTGCCAGGACTCGGAGAACAGATGCACGGGGGATGGCGTGCCGGCCAAGAGAAGGTAGAGACTTGGAAAGCCGCTACCCGCCATCTTCCGAGTTCCGGGCATTTCAGACCTTGTTGGGAGAGGAACAATCTGGTAGTTATCTGACTCGCAAACAAATTCCTTCCACTGCACAGCACACGGATGGCACTTCTTGGGCTGCGGGAGATGCAGACGAGCCAAAATAGAGTTAAAAATACCGATGCTCTTTTTTCTTTTGAAATAAAAATCCTCAGCACTTCTTCATCTCACTGTGATTTAGGAGTGTTTATGGTTATATTTTCTTAAAGAGTTTCCTTGAAAAAAAAATGACACAAGGTCTCTAGCTCATCTCCATCCTCATAAACAATCCCTTTGTGAAACAGTCTTAATTTACATACAACAGTGAGAACGAGGCTCCTGGACTAATTAAGGTCTGGGGCTGGTTAGCAAATTGCTATAATTGCATATTCTCCAGCATCCTGTCTCAGAAAACATATCCGTACCCAGGCAAATCTCAGCAAGAATGATACTGCTCAAGATTTTAATATCTCGGGCTTCCGCTGCATCTGTGCACGGTTTCCAAGTGGCGCGTTCCCCTTGTGCGGGTGACATTACACAGACATTTTTTAAAACGGTTTCGGTTTTGGCAGCCTAGCACCCACACACCACAATCATCACGGCAAAGTGTGCACACGGCAGCGTCCAAACATGAGCAGCCCCAACAGGGAAGCCTTTGTACGGCGCCGTCGTGTTTCAGACGTCAAGTCCCTAGGCCTGCGAGAGGCTTGTTCTGACTCGTGCGGAGGGTGGCCAGGATTCTGCAGTAAACTGCACTGCGTCTCGTGCAGGGAATGCAAACTGACAGCCCTCAGCCCCTTCTGACCCAGAGATGTGTTTTGCCGGGTTCATGCACGGTCTTTCAGAAAAATGGGCTGCACGGACCATATTTCAATCTGGCGTTTTTACGGGGCAAAGAATCCAGTAACACCGGGTGAGCCATATGCTCGCTGGTCACTCTCAAGACCCCAGAAACCCTAGAGGCCAGCTACATTCGCCGGTCTGCCTGCTGCCCCTGCAGACACCCACCGACTCAGAACCCCTGGGACAGAGCTCAGAACCAAGCCCAAAGGTTTAAATTCGAAGATAAAACCTGACCCCAGTTCCCCACCCTGCCACTTCATTAGTGCGAGGCTCAGTGTCCGTAACTGTAAAATGGGACTGAAACCGCACCCACACCATCGCATTACTAAGAGCATCAAAGGAAGTGATTTGCCTATCGTACCTGCCCCCGAGTAGGCACTCAGAGAACACCAGCTAGGCAAACGCAGTGGACATCCGGACAGTACTTCCGCCGTGTGCCTGAGCATCTTTCCGCAGATCATTACCCTCAGACACAAATGTCAACCTGACATCGGGAAAGCTCAGAAGCTCGGTCTCCTGAGAACGAAAATGCTCCGGTAAATGCCGAGGCTGGCGCAATGACAACCACTGGCTCGGAAATCATTCAGCTCGTAAGGGAGTGTGTGTCAGGGGGAAGAGGGTACACCAACTGAAATTTAGTCAGAGAACCTGAAAGGTCAGACAGACTAGTGCGGTGATAGGATTTCAGAATTCGGAGCCAATCTCTGACAGCATTGCTAAGTTTCCCAAATATAGCAGAGTTCAGAGCCTGTTCTCTACCTACAAGATGGGGAAAATGTTGCCAGTTTCCCAAGACGCCTAAGGAGTCATCTCATCTCTTTTTTTTTTTAAGGGTGTATTTATTTATTTTTGGAGAAAGGAGAAAGGGCGGGGGGAGGAGAAAGGAGAAAAAGGAGAATGTGGGAGAGAAACATCAATCAGTTGCCTCTCATACGTTCCCCCACCAGGGACCAAACTCAAAACACCCAGGCATGTGCCCCGACCAGGTCAAACCAGTGACCTTTCACTTCTAGGGACAATGCCCAACCACCTGAGTCACAGCGGTCGGGGAAGCTCCATCTTCTTTTAAGGAATTATCTCTTCCCCAGTGCAGACAGTGCTGCTGGGTCTCGGTGTCCAGATCCCAGCCCTTCCCTGGACAAAGTGCAAAGACACAGGACCCTGGCTGAGACGCTCCCTGGGGACTTTGCCCTGTGGCTCCTGAGGAGGCTGCACACAGTTCCACTCCCCAGGGCAGCCCCAGACCTCCAGCGTTCCCACCGACCCCACAGGCCGGCCAACAGCCTTCCTCTCCAGCTCATCAGCGGCTGGCTTCCAGGGCTCGCCGCTACAGAACCCCAGCAGGGATGGTGGCAGGGATGGTGTCACGTAGGGACTGCAAGCCATGAATTTCCCAAACCACAGGACAAACAGGCTGGAGGATTAAGTATGCATTCACTGAGCCCACGTCACCACACCTCAGATTTTGAGATAATTAGGACTGAAAGAGAGATAAGGCTTCATCCCATCAGCCTTTACAAACCTCACATCGACCATGATGACTTCAGCGCTCAGCACCCAGGCAAGCCAGTCTCATAAGGCCAGGCCTTTGTGCTTGGCAGTGTCCTTGCCTGACCCACAGGGCCCCATGAGAAAGGTTCCCCAGGCACAGAGGCAGCCCCAGATGGCGGGGCTCAGTTCCACACAAAGCCGTGCCCCCCGGAAAGAGAGAGAGAAAGATCTCTCTTGACACCCGGTGACCCCTCCCCCTGTTCACGGACTCCCAACCAGGACAAGGGCTCCAGAAGCCTGGGAAAAACTCAGCCCAAACAGCTGCAGCCCAACTTCCTTCAAACGTCTGCGAGTCCAACAGGACGGGGCACCCATTCCAGGATGCCTGTTCCAGCCCGCCTGCCAGGTAGCCCCACACAGTTCATCAGCAGGGCACAGCTTCCATACCTACCTCCACACCCTCTTTATAGAGGTGTAAGTGGGGGCAGTAGTAGAACGTGGTAAGTAGGACCTCCGGGTGACAGGGTTACCAACACAAGCTCGTCCCACTTCGAGCCAGCTCTGACCGTGGCTGACGTTTCTGAGTGCCCACCACATCCCAGGCACTGCTCTGGGCACTCTGTCCATGTGAGAGAAATGTATCTTCACCAAAACCCTCTATCTTCATCTCTCATCCCCATGCATGAGGGGAAACTGAGTCACAAACAATAACCCAGCGAGGCAGGGCACGAGCCAGAATGTGAACCCCAGAAGCCTGGCGCTAAAAGCCAAGGCTTTCTAATCGTTCGTGCCAGCCTGCATGTCGAATGGAAGGGGGCGCTGAAGAACGGGGCCAAGGACCTGGGGAGAAAAGGAGGCTACATCCTCACAGAGCAGACCGTCAACAAACAAATAAGAACTGCAAGGTCATGGACGAGGGATAGGAAGAAAATCGGGAGTGATTCTGAGCAGCCTTGCGGGACACCGTAAATGTCCGAGTATCTTTTTCTGGGTCGCGGTCCCATCAGTGCAACTCTGTCAGAAGTTCGTCAGGCTGTACACCTTAGACTTAAAACGTACCAGGAAACACAAAGAGCAAACACGAGGCGGATGGTGGGAGGTTACAGATAAGGACGGGGAGAAGGCTGGAACAATCCCGGCGGTAACGGAGCAGAATTGGAGACAAGTATATAAACTCGTTGAATGTGATACAAAGAGAAATATCTACAGACACGTGTGCACAGGTGGGTCAGTGGCACGTTCCCTCGCTTTGTCTGCTGAGAGGACCCAAAGCAAGGCCGCATCCCCTGGCGGCAATGAGCACGCCGGGTGCCCAGATCCTGGTTGCTAATGCTATTCCCCGATAAAGGAGTGTGGGGACTCCCCAGGGAAACAACTAACACCAATGTGGTGACAGAAAAAATATACAAGATGAGCGAGCCTAGAGCACCTTGTCGTGGCACAGAGGAAGGAAGTGTTCGCCAACCTCCAGTGATGTCAAAGGGTGCTGAAACGTTCCCAATGGCCGAAGCTAGAATAATTTGAGCAAAAAAGTAAGTAAGTGATATTATTGGACTATATAACCCAAGTTGAAAACGACTGAGTCCATGATGATATAAATAAATGACTGAATAAATAAACGCGGGGGAGGGACAAATCTCTCATAGAGAATTCCAAATAATGTAGGTAGATACTCTGGCCTTAAAGAGTAGGAACATGACTCCCCACTCCTCCTGAGCTGGGCCTTGTGACTTCCTTCTGAAGATCACAACAGGGAGAACACTGACAAACGCCGCCGGAGCCAGGTGATCACGGTCAACTTCATCAGTCTCTACTACGTGCCCTGGATGGGATGTGGTGAAAGGGCACTAGCTCCCCAAACCCACTATCCGCCAGTCTACCTCAGTTCAATCATGAGCAAAATAGCAGAACAATCCCAGGTGACACCCTACGAAATGCCCGACGATCCTCCTCAGGACAGTCAAGGTCATCAAAAACGAGAATCTGAGAAACGGTCAGAGCCGAGAAGAGGCAGAGGAGACGCGGTAACTAATGTACCGAGGTATCGCGGGCAGAATCCTGGAACAGAAAAGGGGCCTTGGTGGGAAAGCTAAGGAAACCTGAGCAAAGCATGGACTTCAGTAGGTAATAACACAGTCATACCGACTCGCTGATTGTGACAAAGTAAACCATCCTAACGTCTGATGTCCGTAACAGGAGGAAAACTCTGTGTGTGCGTATGCAGGGAATGTGATACGGGGAAACTCTGCAGTATCTTCACGGCTTTTCTGCAAATCTAAAATTAGAAACTTATTATTGAAAGTAACAGAAAAACGACAGAATGGCTCCTTTGTTTGCGCTGAGTGGCCACTAAAGGCCTCTCCAAGGAGATGGCGGATGTCGGAGGTGAGTCTGAGAGACGAGAAGTAGGCAGCGGGGACACCACGTTCCCAGCAAAGGGCACAGGACGTACGAGGCCCAGCGGAGGGAACGCAGGGCAAAGAGGCCAGGTGGCTCAAGTGGAGTCAGGGAGAGAGCAGTAGCTACACGGAATGTCCCAGGGTGAACAGGCAGGCACAGGTAGAGAGAAGGCATAATGACCTCAGACTTGAGCCTCAGGGCATCCCTGGAGGTCAGTGGAAGGAGTTAGCAAAAGGGGACAGATGTGATCTAAGCTTTCTGGATCACCCAGGCTGCTCTAGGAAGAGGACTGGAGTGGGGTAGATAAGAAAGAGGGACCATGGTCACCCCAGAGTGGTCCATGTCAGGCAGCACAGTCACAGGGAGATGCCACCTGGTGAAGAGCTGGCAGTATGCAGGGAGATGAGAGAAGACGAGAAGAGAGGTCTCCGCACATGGGGAGCAAGGGGTGTCCTGACCAGAGCAGGCTTCCCCCCTCCCCCGGGTGACAATCCCTGGCTTTGACCCTCTTGGAGAAGTCTCCATAGCGAGGCTCTAGGAAGAAAGCACCTCCTCCTCCTTGGGGGCTGAGCCTCGGTTCTGCCACTTACTACCTGTGAGACATTACTATTTGGAGCCTCAGTCTCCTCATCTGCAAAATGGGAACAACACCTCCCTCCAAGGGGACTGGAGGAATTCAGTAAAAGAAAGCTCCTGGTCCAGCCACAGCCTTCCTAAACACTGTGAGGATGTTTTCTACAGCAGAGGCCCAAGGTGGGAGGCAATTTCAGAATCTAACCTGACACCCAGTTTTACAGAAGAAACCGGAGGCACAGAGACAGAAGGAGCCCAGCCCCAAGGGAGCCTGAACAGCAACAGACCCCCACCTCCCAGCGTCCTGCCTCTGGCTTCTCCCTCGACATTCTGACCACAAGGAGGGGCTGAGCCACACTCCCTCCAGCTGTCCCAAAATTTTCATCAGGAAGGTTCTTTCCTTGCTCACGACTCCCCTGCTGATGCCTCCCCATGAGCTGGATGGGGGGCTGTGATAAAGAAAGAAAGGCCCACTAACAGGGCCCACCCTCCCAACCTCTCCCTTCCCCTGCCCCCCAGGCACAGACCACCCACACGGGCAGCCTGGCCCCACCCCCTGAGGGGCCTCCGGCCCCCTCTCTTGGACCATCCATGCCAACTCCCCATCTGTCGGGTCCACCCCCCCTTCCCAGGTTGCAGTCATGACTACCTGACCCCTATCTTTGCCCCAAATGCCAAGCTTGTGCAAATCTCCAAAAAACTCCGTTGTGTCAGATGCCTCCTGCAAGCCGCCTTCTGTGCTGCTCTCCTCTCCAACAGATGGGGGGTCTCTCTGACAGACTCTGTCCCGACCCTCTCCCCAGCCCTTCCCGCCATCACCACCCCCCTCAGGCAGGCACTCAGAGCCTCGCTGAGGCATTGCAACGCTGCTGCAACCATGAAATTTAGAGATGAGCATTTTCATCAACCGAAGCCATGAAAGTACCCCAGGACCTCATTTTCACGAGCACTGTTGGAGGCAAAAGTGAGCAACCGCTTCCCGTAATATCGCCCACAGGCCAAACGAAAATGTGCCAACCCTTCACTTAGAAGTCGGAGGAGTCTAACACAGGTTTCTGTCTTAGCAAACATCAACGGTGTTCGGTCTGATTTGCTAAATTTTGTCCCAGATGCAACCACTGCCCCCAGCATTCCAGCAGTCCTACATTCCCTTCTACTTCCGTGAGTCCAAACGGGCCTGCTCTTCAATTCACAGATGGAGCAGCAGGTCGAGACGGGTGGCTTCCAGAACGTACTTTATTTAAATTCTGATTCCTGAAAGTCACCCTGCAGAGAGACAGCCAGTCCCCCTCAGTCAAGACATAAAACGTGCCTCCATGAACAGTCCCCGACAGGTCAGCACACGTGCGCAGGCACGCAAGGGAAAGAAAAGCGAAGAGAGGTTTCACCATAAATCAGGTGCATCCTTCTACGGTCCTGCATCGCAAAATCGGAGGAGTGTTGCCAGCTCGGCTCACGGAGACACACTCCACTGCACTACAACGAGAGAGAGAAATTCCAGTTTCCTCCTCTGCTCTGGAATAGGTAATATACAAGACTTTGACTCACCTTTGGAGCGAGTAGAGATATCCATGCCCTCTACCACCTCCTGTTCTGTTTTTATTTCCTCTTCAGCCAAGCTGAAACAGAGCAAATGATGTTCAGGTTTAGGCAGACTGAGAACTTGCCCCATGGGGGTGTCATGGGGGTGTCTTTAGAAGTCCTAAGGACAAATCCAACTTGAACAGAATCCCCCATCCATATGTAGGGACGGGTGTGTGTTGGGGGGGGAATCCATACCTGATTGCAAACAAAGTGTTAAGCCTCCTAAAGGAGTATTTTTAAAACTCTAGGTTGTTTTTTTAAGTCAAATTACTATCCCACTTGTCATGCTCTTGGGGGGTGCAAAAAAACCTTTTTTTTTTTTTTAGACACACAATTACAATCTGCCCCACCCAGCCTTGAGTAAACAAGTTTCTCATTCTAACCCAGGGTTCAGGTAGGAGGTTCGGAGTATCCAGCATTCTGGTGTCTGAATTCTGCAAGGCAAAAAGCATTTCTCAGACCTCCCTGCCAAATCTTCCAATTTCCTGACGAGGCAGGAGCATGAAAAAATGTACAGAATTACAATGTAGAAAAATCTGCCCAGGCTAAAAGGCCTGGTCTCAAAACATTCAAACCCCCAGCACTGATCCCAGGAATGAGGACTGGGGTCAACACACCCCTACCCTGTGGATGTTTCCTCTGGGCAGCAGGCATGGCTTAGAGAAAGCATTCAGCACTCTTTTGAGCTGTGACTAATTATCCCTCACCACAAAGGTGGAATGAGGAAGGATTACTTGAAAGAGAAGCTGAGAGATGGGGGTTGGGGAGAGAAGCAAAAAGGCGGGCCCCTTGGAGGGGAACGTCCACCAGAAATCTTCTTTCCTCTCCTGGAACTCCTCCTGGTATACAGCACAGGCCACTTCATAGCCTCACCACCCACCCCACCCTCCCTAAGCCAAGCCAGTCAAGCTCTGCCTCAATAGGTACAGAATGTGAGGTGCTGAACTTCCCCAATGTTCAGGCTGACAGCAAAGTGATAAAAATCGTAACAGTTACTCTAACGCAATTCCCCCAGACTGTGGTTCAACGAGACATTGGTGCACCCTCCCAATTGCTGTGGCTGGAACTTTCCATCTGGAAGACTCAAAGCCAGGACAGGAGGGAGGCTGGGTAGGACAGAAAGCACTAGAATGTCCCTTCTGTATGCCATGGTCTGGGACTGTCTGGGACAGAGGATGAGTCCCCAAAAGCCTGGTCACGTGGAGGTGTGTTTAGAGGCGAGTTCCACGTTTGTTGGGGGGAAAGGGTTCAGAATGGGAACTAGATACAAAGGAAGAGAGGACAGCTCAGAATTAAATTATAAGAACTCGGAGGCCTCAAAGTTAACTAGTCTCAGCAGACAGAAGCAAGGTAGTTTGCTTCTAAATCAGAATATTAACACCTTGAGCTCTCTGATACCGGACCCATTAACAATTTCATTTGCACCGCATCTGTAGAGACACGCTGTGACACAAATCTCCAAAGAAGTAACTGACATGTTGTCACAAATGGTTTTCATCACAAGAAAGCAGTCTTTTACATTTAAGCACACTGCTAATGTGCACAAACACAACAGTGCTGGGGGAAGATGATTCGGGCACTAATAACTCACTGCACTTTCAGAGGCACACGTTCTCAACTCAGAAACACACACCCAAAGGCTGTCCAAAGAGATTCTGGTGACTGTTTCCTGCTAGGAGTGACTGGAAATCAATTTTAACAGAAAACCACATGCAGCCCGCAGAGGTGGGTAGATGGTCCACTTCAGAAGAATAAACAACCACCCTGACCTTTCTGCCAACAAGAATTGTTTCCCTCTCTAGCATGAAGTATGTGAAATCCTAAACTTTTGAAACAGATCCCATCTTTGGAATGATGGAGAGAAAAATGCTAATCTGGGATCTAACCAAAATGTCCAGTAGTGAAAGAAACAATGAATGCATAACAGAACTCCCAAGACCCACTTGAAGGATTTCTGCAGGGACGCAAACAGTCAAAGGTGCCGTGATCGTGGAGGAGGGCTGTATTCAAGGCAATGATTTGGCTTGGAACAGCCCAGAGGGGCTGAATACTTCAGGCAGAGATGCTGCTGAGAGGCTAAGAAAATGCAAACTAGTGGTGGGGGTGGGGGTGGGGTGGGGGCTATTTGCTGCTGCGTTGAAGATAATCAATTCTGGAGCAGAAAAGAAGGGGGGAAAAGTTAAGCTGTTTTTATCTTTCCAAGTATTACAAGTGGGCACCATAGTCACCTAACTTTAGCAATAGCACCACCAGCTTTCACCAAGGATTTCGAGTACAATTTCAGAAAGCCATCTTTTTCACAAATCAGCAAGCCATCCTTTTGAAGAGAACCCGTGTCTGCACACGCATGCACACAAGCACACACAAAATACACTGCATTTGACTAGAGGAAATTGCAGAGTCTGTGCATTAAAAGGGAAAAAATTCATTTACAAAAGCAAAGACCAGAATGCAAAATCAGTCATTTTTGAATAGCCACATCTAAAGGGACTTCCTTTTTCCTACACCACTGAACTCAGGTGGTTTTGGTGTGTGTGTGTGTGTGTGTGTGTGTGTGTGTGTTTGGTTTAGTGTTAAGTACTAGGATGTTTATTAAAGAAAAAACTATGAATATTACATCAAAAGTGGTGGTGAGAAAAGATTTGTTGTACCTGTCTGCGTGCCCCACAGATCCTGATCAATTTAGGTTACGAACTGTTCAGTCATTTGGGGGGGAAAAAAGTCAAATAACAGTCATTGTTGAAAAGGCGGCTGCATCTGGAGAGAAGACTTTGAACTCTTGTCATTAACACATTCAAGTCTTAGGAAACATACAGCATCTTTCCTTCCCTATCTGTTCGCTGCCAGCAACCCCGGATTATTTCAATCAAAAACAATGGAACAACAAGCCCTTGTTACAAACTGACATTACTTTTTTTTTCCCCCTGTTAAGGTCTGCAGGGGAGACTGGGGCCCACAGCAAGAAAGGCTGAAAAGCAAACAGTCCCTCACCCCAATGGGAAAATTCACCATCAACTAGTTGTATATATTATGTTACCACCACCACCACCGCCGCCCCGGCTTCTGGCACTCACAGTTACTCTAGGTCACTTGCCTCTGGATTTCACAAACTGATACATTTCAGACAATTAAAGAAATAACAGCACCTGCAAATACAATCAACACCATGCCATCCCGTCCCAGAAAGAATACATTTCTCCCCCAGTGCCTGAGCAGGAAAACCTAAGCTTCCTTCTTAACCTGCATGCACTGAAAAAGAGCAATTAAAAGTTGCAGATGAACTGCTGAACCTCTAGGATGCTTTAAGCCTTCTGATTATTAATTCTGAGGACTGAAGGCTGGTCCGTAATACCCAGGAATCCCATCCCCTTAACACTCCCAAAAGAGAGAGAGAAGGGGGGAAAAAATCTAGTTTTTACATAAAAATGCCTGGATACACAATGCCCAGATCTTTCTTTTCCCCAAGTGCCCCTACTATTTGCCTTTTAACCAAGAATATCTAAACCCATCTAGAATACACAACCAGCATGCACGAGACTCTGGTCCTACAGCTGAGGATCAATGCACAGCAATTCAAGAAGCATGCATCATTCCAAAGGACTTTTTCCTCCAGCTTTTTACTTTCATTCAAAATACCAAACTGGTCCAGGCTGCAAGAAATAGTTAATCCCCAAGATACAACATCTTCCTCTTCTAGCTCACAAAATAGTCAACATCAAAATTTTAAAAACCATGCTTCCCTCAATCTGCAATTCGTTTGTTTTCTTTCTTTCTTTTTTTTTTTTAATTGAGGGAGGGAAGGGAATGGTTAGCAGAGCAGCTTTATATAAGCACTCACCTAAAACAGGCCGTCATCGGGAGCTAAGCTATTTATGCAGGATTCTTAAAATGGCGTCTGGCAACACTGCCTCATTCCTGTATTGAAGCTAAAATGGTAGCAGTTTGTTCAATAGCTGTAGCTCTTGTTTAAGCAGCCCTGCTAGTTTCAAAGCCACCTTCCTAAATATCAGAACCAGGAAAAGCTCAACCAGAGGACACCAGCAGCAACCCAACGTTTAGAAGCTTAGGGGAAAAAAAAAAAAAAAAAAACCCTGCAATGACAGGGGGAGTTTGTGAAGTCACAGGTTCCTAAGGAAAAGCCTTCCCTCTCTCACATCCTGAGCCTTCTACCATGAGGCTCTGAGAGGAGGCCCCCTGGCCCTCGAATTAGGTGGCTGAAGGTTAGGAAACAGGCAGCCCTGTGGCATAAACTGCAGGGAGACAGGTGTCTGCGCAAAACCTAAGAATGTGAAAAGGGGGCAGGCAGGGCAGGGGAAGGAAGCCCACTTCCCCTTCTTGGTATATTAGAAACCGGCTCTGCATCCACAGCAGAAAGGAGCTAGATAAAATGAACGTGCTTCCAGGGCAACGGCATCCGAAAAGCCAAGCCCAAGGGCTGCGCCCCGGTCTGAGGCTGAGGCAAAGTCAAAAGGCACTGTACACGCCTGAAAACGGCCACCAAATACCCAGCCAGTCCTAACTCAGCATCAAGGAAAGACAATCGGAGTCTGCAGAGACACAACAATAAAACATTCGCCCAGCCAATGCACAGGATACTCACAAATTAGATTTTTGTCCACCCCCAACAGAGCCCTGAAAATTAACAACGGGTTTTGCAAAACCCGCTTTCAAAGGCCAAACGAATAGCCTCATAGTGGATAATGTAATTTACGGTTACAGGTCTGAGCATGGGCCTCAGAACTGCAGTGCTGTGAGTGGGGAGTTTCAAGGTGACTGCTTTTTAGCTCCAGGGGAGACGGGAGGGCATGGTGCCCAAGGCTGTGCCAGGGCGAGGACGGGCAGCTGGCTCCTTGCCGGCCGGTAGGTGGGTAATCTTGATGAGGAGGGACAGCCTCGCAGCACAGCTAGCTACAGGGCTGAAATGGCTCCCGCCTGCTTGTTTATCTGGAAGGAGACTGGGGAGGGGGAAGGGCGGCCATAGCCTAGGCAACCTGAAGCCAAGGGTGAATCCTTGCTTTTGCATTTAAGAGCAACCCAAGGACTTCTAAACGCATTCCCTTCCGAAAACCTCCGCTGTGAGGTGGCAAAGGCACTTTTGCGTGTCTTTCTGTTCAGGGTCAACCAGAGGCAAAGCCAGATCTAGGGCTTCTCGGCTGACAAATGTTTGCTGCCTCTGCCATAGGAGATGGGAAAAAAAGGCAAAAGAAACAAAAAGAGCACACATTTGAGTGGTTGGACTCAAGAAACCTACCTCCGCCTTCAGGGTTTTCTGGGTTACCCTCCTGGCTTTTTATTAAAGATTGACTCACTTTCCCCCTCTCCTATTTAAGACCTGAAGCCATTTCCCCCCTGTTACCTAGGGAAAGAAACGGGGAGAAGGAAGGAAGGGAGGAAGGAAGGGAGGGAGGGAGGGAGGGAGGGAGGGAGGGAGGGAAGGAGGGAAGGAAGGAAGGAAGGAAGGAAGGAAGGAAGGAAGGAGTATTGTTTTCATCCTAATTTATAATCCAAGATGCCCCACTGTTTCTAACTCAAATCTTTGAGCTGATAATTGTAAAAGTAACTGGACAGGGCTCCAACAAGCTAACCATGGTCATACACAGCAATTAGAAAAACTCTGTAGAAAGTTTAGTGGGTGATTATATATAATTAATTCCTAGTTACAGACGGAACACTGACCATTTTCTGGAGCTAATAAAAGCAGTTACTCCCCCTCCCCCACATGAATGCCACTTAATTTCCCAAAGCAGAAAGTGAATCCATCCTGGAGGGTCTTGAAGAAAGAAGGGAGGAGAAGAAAAAAAAAAAAAAAGGGAGGGGGAGAGAGGAATCAAAAGCTCCAGTGTGTCTGTGTTTGTTCCTTGCAGCTGTGCACCCTCTTTGGGGACTGAGGAGGCAGAAGGGAAAGGGAAAACAGCCCAGTGTTCTGTCCCTCCCTCTGCAATTTGCCAACGTGGCAGAGAGAACATTCTACCTTGACATAAAAAAGAAGGGGGGCAGGGGGAGATGCCCTAAGAATGGACTGCAGGAGCCTCTTCAGCTTGGTGGATCTGCTTTTCCTAAAAGGAACAAAGATGGTAGAAATTTCCAGAAGGCCCAGTCTCCATTCGGCCACTGCAATGGTCCATCTGTAACCTTTCCTCCCAGTCTATTGGTTTAGAAGCTGCAGAGAGGAGCCCCATCGGGCTGCTCTGTGAGCCAGCACTGCTGTGCCTACCTAGTCCTGCTGCATTGCAGACATTTACGCCACCATCACCCCCCCTCAAGTGAAACTGGAAAATCAGGCTACTTTGAAAGCAATTGACTTTTACAGACTCATGCTTGGTGGTGGCCCACAGGACCCAGGGAGAGGGGCTCACTTGGTCCAGGGCTGGGAATTTGCTGGGGCTGCACATCTGAAAACAGATCTTGGCTTTGCAAACCTGTGGGAGCCATTTTAATATGAGCTTTTAGAGAACAAATGCTTTGCCCTTCGGTTTCCTTCCAGCCCAACAAACACGCCATTAAGGCAAATGTTGAAGGCACCAAACCAGGGGTGTTGTGATTAGATACTGCTTCCAGGGAGGCCACCAGAACCTCAGTATGCCACTTCCATTTACAGCCAGGAGATAAGAACAAAGAGAATAGCTAAGTGTCTGAACTCACTTGTGGGGGGCAGGAGCACTGTTCCGTTTTAAGTACAGAAAACATCATTAACTCCCTGAACTTTTCCTCTAAGAAGCTGGCCTCACACAGACTTTTCTTAACTTAGAATTGGTACATGTCTCATCATTAAGGTGCTAAAAGCTGGACAGTAATTTAAAAGGGAAAAAAAAGATTAATTACTGACTCCATCAGGTTGGCATAACACAGCACTCGAATGGAGTTCCAGCATCCACAGTCACGCTGGACTGGTCTCCGGGCTGGAAACTGATGCAGTGAACTTCTAAGGAAATTCTGAAGCTAATGCTCAACCACAGTCCACTTTTTTTCCCCCACTCTGTGAAGTTCTAACTGCAACATTAAGAGATCAGGGGAAGTGTAAGAGGCGAGAAATAAATCATAAGTTAAAGGCAAGCGTGCATACAGATGTGTGTGGGTCAGACTTGGAAAAAGGCCGAATCTGTTGTGCAGTGAGTGCTGAATCCAGTTTGCTGGGGGTTGGGATTCTGCACTCACTGTCAGTATCTTAAAACCTCATTCCTGCCACCACCATCCCCACACACACCACCACCACCACCACCACCACC